>JAMYXO010001047.1:0-33992 GCA_033310375.1 Conus canariensis
TTTTCCCCCGTGGACCAGGCTTTGTTACCCTGGATCCAAGGTCCAGGTTCCACTCTTCGGGGGCAGGGGGGGGGATGGTTTTCAGAAAGCTTATTGCACCCCACGTACGACCCAAACGCGGGGTCTTTTTGGTAACACTTCAGATCGATTGTCATGTGTAACGCAATCTTTAAAATTTTTTTTCTTAATGATAAGGCCTCTGATGATATACGACATCTACCAGATAGGGGAGGCAATGGAAGCCAAAATCAACAAGTTCACAAGGAAATGGCTTGGTGTCCCCCCTGTTGTAACATAGCGCTGATTTCGCCAAGCAAAGCTGAAACTCCCCCTGAAATCCATCCTGGAGGAATACAAAGCAGGGAAGATCAGACTTCAAAGCAGCTGGAGGATCAGGAGACAAGGTGGGTTAAAAGCTTTAAAGCCCCCTGAAACAGGCAGAAAAGGGAAAAGTTAAAGGGCGAGGGATTCGCAAAAAAAGTCTCAAGATCAGAGAAATAACGGGACAACACAGACCAACCCAGGGATGGGGGGTGCCCAAAAATAAATGGTGGTAAAAGGCCAAAAAAAAACCCCAAAAAGAGACATGATGATTCAGGAGATGAGAAAAGAAGAAGACCAAAAAAGACTCCAAAAAGCAGTCCAGAAAGGCCAGCAAGGGCAAGGACAAGTGGGAGAATGCACCCCAAAAGAAGTCTCACTTGGAATGACATTTGGCACTGGCCCCTCTCAGGATCGTTCATTCTCGATCTGCATATGACCTTCTCCCCTCAAATAAAAACCTGGTGAAGTGGGGGAAAACAACGATCCTGCATCCCCCCCTCGCCATGAAAAACAAACAGTGGAGCATGCCTAAGCCATGAAAAGTACCCTGGTAAAGGGAAGGTAACATGGAGGACAACCAAGTGTCAAAAAAAATTTGTACAAGAGTCGGGGCTGTACCAACCACCAAAAGGGAAAATCAGGACTCCAAAAGCCCCCCGAACTTTCTACGGCAGGAGGCAGCAAATCAGGGCCAAGAACAACAGTCCCCACCGAAACTGCGGGCAGGTCTGCTGGACGGGGCAGATGACGGGAGTGACTGCAGCCCTCCCGTGGAAGAGTCACCCAAAAATTCTACAAGAGGGGGCGAGACCAACTAGTAGCCACTCTAAGTCAATCAAGCAGCTGATTGACGAGCTCAGGGGTGCCATTGAGAACAGAATGGAGGCAGCAAAAAACTACAAGACTAAAAAGTATGCTGATCTGGAAAACAGCCTGGGGAAGAGAAGGCTATCAGGTAAAAGTCTCACGCAGAAATTGGAAGGGGGTTTGAGGAACGTCGCATACAGCCTTAAACAGCTCTCTTTTGGGGGGAAAGGGAAAAAAAAATCAACCCCCTGAAAGCAATGGCAGAAGCGGCAGAGAGGTGTTAAAGCTGGTTTGGTCAAGGAGGAACAAAAAGTGAACTTATAAGGTTTAAATTTTCCCTCAAATTCGGGTTCCCCTGTGGTCAGGGGTTTAAAAGCGCGAGTCATTAAGTGGAAAAATGAGCTGTCCAAGGGTCATGGGTTCAAATCCCAGCCATGGCTGCCCCAAGGGGAAAAAAAGGGGGCAGGGGGACATCCGGATTCATAAACCCGGGGGTTGCCCCCAAACCCCCCCTAGGTGTCAGGAGATAAGGGCCAAACACTTGCTTGAAGGGGGTTCTCTTCTGGGACTCTCTGCTCCCCGCTCTCCACGAGTTTTTTTTCTACTATTGCACCGTTTAAACCCTTTTAAAAATTTTGAAAAATTGGGCTGTCGTGTGCAGTTAAAAAGGACAACAGACACACGCACGCACGCACGCACGCACGCAGGCCCCACACACACACACACACAACACACACGCACGCCGCACGAAACCCCTGTCTTTCGCACAGCTGACGCATATTGCTTTCTCTCTCCTCCTCTCTCTCTCTCTTTCTCACACACACAACACAACACACACACAACCACCAACCACGCATATTGGCGTGTGTTGTACGTCATAAGGGAAGTGAACTGAGGCTCCCTTTAAATTTGTAAAATTAAAAACGGCAACAATTATGCTGAAATCTTTCACCAGTTGTGAACCTCGGAGGTACACCGGGATCGAAGAGAAATTACTATCAGATTTTGTGTTGTTGTTGTTGTTTTTTGTTGTTTTTGCTGTCGTTGTTGTTGTCGTCGTCGTCGTTATTTTGTTGTCGTTTTTGGGTTTGGGCTTTTTGGTTGATTGGTTGTTTGTGTTTGTTTGTATTTGGTCGGTAATTGGTTTTCGGAATGTTGTGTGTGTGTGTGTGTGTGTGTGTGTGTGTGTGTGTGTGTGTGTGCGTGCGTGCGTGCGTGCGTGCGTTTTTGGTGTGTGGTGTGTTGTGTGTGTGTTGTGTAATGGTTTTAGAATTTTTGAAAAACCCCTGAAGAACATCTGTTTGAACTGAATTTTGTTTGTAAAAAATTCCTTTTGTTTTGAAAAATGCCTTTTTTTTTTAAATGTCCCAAATTGTATGAACATGCAGTGAGGTGTTTAGGCATTTGTGTAACTAAAAAAAATTGACATGCATAGCCAGTGCAATTACGTCCCTTTTATGCATTGTATTATCAGTTAGATGAAAGGTTTTAAACTTTAAACCAATAGATGGGAATGTTTTTATTTTTCTTTAAAAAATCAGCTCTAAAAAAAATACCAAAAAAATACAAAACGTTTTTAAATACATATCAAAAGAATTAGTCTATATTTGAACTTTTTTTGGCTCGACGCGAGCCCTGTGTGTGGATGTGTGTGTGGCGTGGTGTTAAAATTTTTTTTTTTTACCCCATTTTGTGGCAAATAAATGCACGGGCAGAATGATGAATATTTTTGGAAATTTTCCCGTTATCCCTGCGGAAAATAATTACTGAATTTTAACGGATTTAAATTTTCACACACCAACACCACACACACAACCAACAACACACAACACCACACCTGCTCGCGCGCGGCGGGGCGGGCACGCACATACATACCCCCCGACACAAATTTATCATCAAGATGATCATCCTCAAACATTCGTGTCGACATTTCGGTCCTTGATATTAAAATATTAAAACTGTGTGGAGAAGGGGGGTGGAAACAGAACTGCGCTCGGTTTTCGAATGTGATTTAACAAGGATAAGCATATAACTCTTTTAAACGACTATGCGAATGCAAACACGCGACAGGGAGAGAGAGGGGGGGGGGGGAGGGGGGAGGGAAGGGGGACAGAGAGACAGATAGACAAGAGAGAAAGGAGAGAGAAAAGGGCAGATAGACAAACAGAGAGAGAGAGGACAGACAGACAAAAAGGCAGGCAGAGAGGGGAGGGTTGGGGGGGGGGGGGGGGTAGGGCGGAGGTAGGGAAAACAGAGGAAAAATGGGAGAGAAGAAGCAGAGGGAAAAGGGAAAAAATACATTACCTTCACACGGCAAAATTTTAACTCATCCCCGCCCGCTATGAGCTGGTTTTGGTGTTTGTGTTGTGTGTGGGGTGTGTTGTGTGTGGTGTGGTGTGTGGCGGCGCGCGCTTGCATTTTTTCAAACAGGCAACCCATGGTGTGTGGCCTGTGCCCTAGATGTTTGCCTATCATGTGTTTATTACTGGGGTTTTTGTTCCCTGTCTTCATTACATATTCATTTATTTTTTATTTTACAGGTTGTAGTGTGAAAAATTTATTCGTAGTATATTGCTGTTTGTGCATTAGATTTTGATTTTTGTGAGATGAAATTAACATTTTTTTGTATTTTTTTTTTTTAATATTAACCCCAGTAATCAATTTTTTGATTAAATTAATGAAGTACCGACGATGACAAAATTTTTCACTAAGCCGACTTTTTCCCCATGTCAGGGGGGAGGAGGCTGGGAGGAGGGGTGTCCAACAGAAAATCATGTGATGCTACGTGCAAGAAAATTGCCATGAACTGACTGTTCGCCTTGATGATAACTAACCAGGGTACAAAATAAAAAAGGGAGTCAGAGCAAAATCCTTGATAGAACTGGTTTTATTTCCTCTGAAAAAACCCAGGGTCAGAGGGGGAAAGGGAGATAAAGCCAAAAATTTATGGTTAGAACTGCGTTTTGCTTTCCCCTAAAGAAGTCCCAAAAAAAGCGGAATAATGTCTGAGGAGGGGAGAAGATCTAAAGCTGGCTTTTCATTCCCTTTACTAACAGAACGTAGAACATGCTGGGGGACTACAGATCTAAAAACGCCGGGGCCCGGGGGCCGTTTACGTGTCTTTCCAAGAAAACCTGATTTGGGAGCGAGTGGGAAAGGAAGGTAATAATACCAGCCCCAAGGGGCCCAAAAATTTTCAGGTCTGTCACCGCGTTGAAGTAAAACTCACAGTAATTCATTCAAAAACCCTTTAAAACACACCTTCAAAAAACACACCGGGAAAAAAACCTTTCCCACGTAAAATCTCAGATCAGTGAAAAATTCAGTCTCAAAATTCAAAGATACTGAGGTAAAACATCTCTGAAAAAGGTTTTCTTTGAGACTGCTGAAAAATGTTTTAGTTTTAAATCATGGAAGTCCCAACACTTAAAAGAATATTTTTCGGGGGTGGTCATGAGTGGAATGCCCAGGGAGCTTCTTCACTCTTGAAAAGGTAGGATGGGGAATGCTTTTTCTCCCGTCTTACTCCCTCGAGTTTTAACACCTTGAGGAGTTAAAAAACTCACTTCATGGAAACAAACACAAAAAAAAAATTTTTTTCTACAATTTTTAATACAAACACTTTTTTCCCCTGCGTAGTAAAATTACCAAAAATCATTTTTGACCTTATAGTCAATATGTACTGCCACGCAGTTTTGCATGGGACTGGTAAAGAAGAAGAAAAAAAACGATGTACATTTAATTTGGGGACCCTAATTTAAAGGTCTCATGTCTAAAAGCACCAGAAGATTCCAGATTTTAGATGATGGGGGACTGTTGACATCTCCCGCCCGTCTTTAAAGGGCGACTGAAACAAGAATTTTTGCTCTCTTGGTGTGTTGGAAATTTTTAGGTCTCCTCGGTAGGGTGGCTAAGGGGGGAACTGATCGGACTGCGGTTTTTAAGGGCTGTTGTCCCCGGGTTGCTTTGGGGTGTGTATGTGGGAGGGAAAGAAAGAGGCCTTGGGGAAAAATGGGAAAGGGGAGAAGCCATATAGAATGATTCAAGAGAGAGGGGGAGATGAGAAAATTTCGTTCGTTTTGTTCCCGTTGGATTATTGGGGTTCTTTCTTATTAGGACGTTTGTGTAATTTCCCAAACTGTGGACGGCATTTGCATTGGGGTACAATGGTTGGTGTGTGTTTTGGGGTTGTTTTGTGGTTTTGGTGTGTGTGTTTTTGGGGGGTTGGTGTGTGCGCCCCGCGCGCGCGCGCGCGCGCGCGAGCTGTTTTCCCTTTGCTGTGTGTCTGAAATCTGGTCTGTGTGAACTTCTTTGCAATTTCATTGTCTTTACTGATTTTTTCCGTATACAAAGTTTTCTCTTAAGACCTGGTCTTTTGTTACCTTTGTCGAAGTGTGCAAATTAACAAGAATATTTATTTATTAACCCAGATTTTTCCCCAAAATTAGAACTTTCAGCGAAAAGAAAAAAGAAAAAGGTCGTTTCATGGGAAAACCGGTGGGAGTGTTGGGAGAGGAGAGAGAGGGAGAGGGAGAGAGAGAGAGAGAAAGAGAGAAAAGGAGAGAGAGAGAAGAGAACGAAAAGATTTTTTTTAAAATTTAAAAAGCACTGGCACTTTCACAAGCATTTCTTTTCCACAATTCAGCCGAACCGATCAAACGACTACCCCTTCGTTCAGTGCTTTTTTCGGGTTCCGTTTTATTTTTTAAATTTTAAATTTTTATTGTCTCTTAATTTTCTTCTCTTTTTCTTTTGTTTCTCTCCTTTGTTTAGAACAAGGCAGATTTTTAAATTGAAACCTTTTTCGAAACCACTCTCAATTCCTGACATTTTTGCATTTCCAGCCCCAGGCACATAAACAGATCGACAAAGGGGGAGCAACCCCTCTTAGTTTTTTTTAACCCACGCGTTTTGCAAAATAGAGTTTTGTCCCTTGCAGTGCGCATGCCGTTTTTTCTTCAAGTCCGAATTCGGGGGTTTTCACCACCCGACCTTTTCGTCAAACCCTGTTTTTAAAGAATTTAAAATGAAAAAATCTGAAATGCGTATTGCCGTCATTTTGATATTTTTGGGGCACTGGGAAAGGGAAAAAAAACAATTTAAATTTTTTTTTAAATCATGATACAAGAGAACTGAACTTGAGAGAGAGAGAAGGAGAGAGAAGGGGAGGAGGGAGAAAAGGAGAGAGTCCCCCCTTTTTTTTAAAGGGTTCCAAACCAAAAACTTTTTGGGAAAATACGGGATAAATAAAGGTTTTTTTTCTTTTTACTACGCTTTTTAAAAAGGGGTTTTGCGAGGGGTTTTATTTTTTCGTATAAAAAAGCCAAAATTTAACAAAGCCATTAAAAAAAAAGTTGCACCTTGGTTTCCGGGGGAAAAAAAAGATTTATTTGAAAGCAAACACACACACGCGCGCGCTCGCGCGCGGCGCACACACAAAACAAACACACACACACAAAAACACAAAACCACACACACACCACAAACCACACAGCAGGGCACCCCCAAAACACACCACACACACCCACACAAAACACACACACACAAAACTCGGGGATTTTTTTTTCCTTTAAAATTTCCCGTGGAAAATTTTTCACCGGTCGTCATAATGACAATGAAAAATGAAAAAAATTTTAAAAGGAAAATTTGTTTAAATTTTAAACCCTTATGTCATGGGGCCCAACACATTGTTTCATAAAAAATTTTGAAAAAAACGGGAAGGACACAATAGTTTGTTTCAGAAAAATAAACATGGCAACTTTTCTTTAAAATCTGTAAATATTCGTCCATACATTTAAACCTTTTAAAACAGTAAAATCTCGAAAAAATATCCCCTTTAAATAAAAGGGAAAAATTTTTTGGCTTTGGTTACTTCTCCCAAAGGGATTGGGGTTATCCCCCCTTTGTTCGTCGGTTTTTAAAACTTTGTTATCATTGGTAGCGGGTTTTAGAGCGAGCCTCGGGGGTTTCAAAGGCCCAAAGTTTTCATTTTCTTTTTTTAATTTTCTCTCTCTCTCTCCCCTTTTTTTTTTTTTTTTTTTTTTTTAAAAACTTTGGGCAGAAAAAGGGAATTCAAAAAACACCGTTAGAAAAAAATTTGAAGAAATCATACATGGATTATTAAAGACATTTAAATCGGCTTAAAAAATTTAAGTAGGGGGGGGAAAAACAAGTGCGGGTTTAAACAATTCTTCCGTCATTGTAGTAATGATTTGGCAAAAATTTTTTTTAAAAATTTAAAAAAAAAAAAATTGAGCAAATCAGATATATTACTGAGAAGAAAAAAAAAAAAAAAAAAAATTCTGAGGTTTGGTGCATGCATAGTCGGTGACCCAATTTCAAACCAGAGAACAAGTAAAAAATTTAACATCCATGGAAAATTGGGATGAAATCAACTTTAGGGTTTGTTTTCAATTTAAAGAGGACATTGGGCTTTTTGTAGCCTTGTTTTTCCTTTTTTTTTTTTTTTTTAAAAAATCGAAGTACTCGTATGCATTTGTGTCCAACTGTTTTTTTCTTTTTTTTTTTTGGTTTTTTTTTGCTGTTTTTCTTCTTTTTTTGGGTTTTTGTTGTTGTTGTTTTTTTGGGATTTTTAAGCACGTTTGGGAGCATGCATGCCGCTTGATTAAAGGGAAGCAATCCTTTCCCTTTCTTTTTTGGGAAAAGGTTATGCAGGAAGTTTTCCCCTTACATCGAAAAATTGGTTCTTATCGTACCGGTTTTTTTTAACCGTGTTCTCGTTTTTCCCCCCATTCTTTTCTCTCTTTTTTTTTCCCTTCTTTTTCTTATTCTTTTTTTTTGTTTGTTTTTTTTTTTGGGTTTCCGCGCCGTAACACACCACACAAACACACACACAACACACAAAACACACACAACACACCAGAGGCACGCAGGGAAACGAAACCCAACACACACACCACACACACAACACACACAACACACACCACACACACCACCGCTTTCTTTCTCTTTGAATATGCAAAATTCTTGTACGCTGTATTAAATTTCCCATATTTTTCCCCCACCCCACCCCACCCCCCCCCCCACTCTCCCTCCCCCTTCCTTATTGTTATTCTCTTTTTTTATTTTGTTGTTTGTTTTTTTTTTGTTGTTTGTTTTTTAAATTATTTTTCCCTTTCTTTTTTTTCATTTGTCTTCAAATTTCATTTCATTTTCCCAAATTATGATTGTATGACCGCTTTGTTTGTTTTGTTTTTTTTCTTAATTTTTTAAATTTCACTGCTGTTGTGGGTCCCTACCCCGGGGCGGGGGAATTTAAGGATTTTAAAAAAGCGCGTCAGTGCTTATCTATTACCTCGAAAATAAAAAAATTTTGTCTTGTCTTGTCTTTTCTCTCTCTCGGGTCTCTGTTTCTATCTCGGGTCTTTTTGGGGTCTCTCTTTCTCTGTCTCTCTGTCTTTTCCTCTCCTCCCCTTCTCTCTCTCTCCCCCGCTTTTCCCCCGCTTGCTCGCTCGCCCCCTCTCTCTCTCCTCAGGCGCTAGAGAGAGACAGACAAAACAGACAAACAGAGAGAAGAGAGGTAGGGGGAGAGAGGGGTGCGTATAGCATACGCTCGCGCACGCGAAAAGCACACCACACACACAACCACAAACACACACCACCCACCCACCCCACACCACACAACCACAACATAAAAAATATTTAAATATAATTTTATGTTTTCCCAAACACACACCACATTTACACACACAAAACACACACCCCCACCACCACACACACACACACAAACACCACATCCACTCTTTTTCACCCCCAAATTCCCACCCTTTAAAAACCGAAGGGGTCAGGATGGGGCAAAATTGAAACGGGGGAGTTGGGGACAGGGGGGAGGGAAGTAAAAGGGGCCGGGGGGGGGGGGGGGGGATGAAGGGGGGGACCAAAAGCCTACCAACTAAGGGGAAACACATTTTAGAAAAATTCGTTCGCTTCGGGTGGCAAAAGCACAAGAGGAGAGGTGACAGCTCTCCTCTGGGTTTACACTGATGTGAGAGGTCATTGCCCGGGGCGGCGCAGCGAACCTTCCACCCCTGTTTTGGGTACGGCGGGTCTACCCTGCGCCGGGGGGACGGCTCTTGGAGATGTGGGGCGATCGCGATGGAGTGCTCCCTTTGACAAAACGTTTAAATCGGGGCCCCGGGGATACCGTGCCGGGAGCCAGGTAGGATGGGGGCACTCCTTATGGGGGGGGGCTGAAAAACTCCCTTTAAGTCTGCGGGGGAACCCCCCCAAATTTCCCTTGAGATCGGCAGCCTCCAGCGACTTTCGTCCTCCCTCCCCCCTTTTAAGGTGGCCCCCACCGACGGGAAACCCTCGCCCCCTAAAGCACGAAAAAGGGCCCGGGCCCGCCTGGGGGCCCGGGAAGACGGGCCTTTAAAGGGTTGGGGGGAAAGGGGGCCAAAATACACCGACCCCCCAACCCGCCCGGCCGACCAACACCCGGTTTTTAAAACAAAGTTAAAAAGGAACCAGAGCTCAGAAAGCGACGCCCCGACAAAACCCCCACACGGAATCCCCCACTAACCCGGACAACATTTTGCCAAAATTTGTGCAAAACCTATTCGGGCGAGTTTTACCTTGTCCTCCAAGGGCCCCGGGCCCAGTTGGACGTTACCCCTCACCCACCCGATAAAGGAGAAGGGGAAAGTGTTGGGGTTGATATCCTCCCACCTCCCAACCTTCCCTCCCCCCCCCCCCCCCGCCCCCCCCCCCCCCCACCTCCCTTTCCTCCCTTTCACCATCCCCCCCCACCCCCCTCCCCCATCATCTCCCCCCCTTTCCCCAAAACCCCCGTTTTCAAAAAAAAAAACCCAATTTTATAGTAGGTCCGGCCACGAACACAAGAAAACAGGATGATGTTGTTTGTCGTTGCTTTTGTTCGTTTGTTTGGGTTTGGGGAATGTAAAGAGGATGGCCCCCAGATCCCCCCCCCATCCCCCCCCCCCCACTCTCACTCATCCATCGCCACCGACGCTTCCCCCCCCGCCCCCTTACTCACTTCCTCCCAAAAACCCCCCCTCCCCCCCCCTCCCCCCCTCACTTTTTTTCCGCCCTTTGGAGGGAGAGAGAGAGAGAGAGAGAGAGAGGGGGAGAGAGAGAGAGAGAGAGAGCGGGAGGGGGGAGGGGGGGAAAGGAGGAAGGGAGGGGGAGGGGGAGGAAAAAGGAAAGGGAGAGAGGTGAGCGAGAGGGGGGAGACAGACAGAAAGAGAGGGGCAGAGAGAGAGAGAGACAGAGACAAAAAAGGGGAAACAAAACAGACGAGAGGACAAAGGAGGGGACAGAGGGGAGAAGGGGAGAGAGGCAGACAGAGAAAAGAAGAGAGAGAGAGAGAGGGGAGAGCAGGAGGGGGGGAGAAAAGAGAAAAAGGGACAAAAGGAAAAAGAGAAAAAGAGACAAAAGAGAAAACAGAGCCCGAAAGAAGAGAGAGAAGAGAGAGAAAAGGGGAACAAAAAGAGAAAAGGAGTGGGAAGAGATAGAAAGAAATTTTAAAAAGAAATTTTCGATCATAAAACTGTTTTTTTCCCCGGGGGCTCTTTCGTGTTAGGAAAAAATTAAATGTTGCACGTGCGCCCCGGAGAAGTTGTTTTGCGTTTTCAAAACGGGGCGAGGGATGGACAGGGGGGGGGGGGGGGGGGGGGGGGGGGGGGGGGTGGGGGGGGGGGGGGGGGGGGGGGGGGGGGGGGGGGGGGGGGGGAAGGGGGAGCCCAGTGGGGCTGGTGGGGTCAGAAAATGAGGAGGGGGGAGGGGGGGGGGGGGGGGGGGGGGGGGGGGGGGGGGGTTGGTTTGTGTTCAAGCGGTCCCCCCGTGAATTTCTGGGCACGTTTCTTCCTACACAACTTCCCCCAAAATGAAAAGGGGGTAGGAGTTACCCTTCCCTTTTCCCTGATCATTTATCCCTGCCACACGCAGTGGGTTTTTATGTTGTAGACATAACATTTTTTTCAAAAGCAAAACTCCATAAAACCCTTTGTTCAGAAAAGTTCTCCCCCCCCGTGGATTTTTGGGAATGTCGAGAGAAAATCAAATTTATCATCTAAATCAAAAGTTTTTGGGCAGAAAAAAGTTTTTTTTTAAAAAAAAAATTTCCGGGGGTTTTTTTTAGAAAGGGTTATTTGAGAGAGAGGGAGGAGGAGGAATGGGGGAGGGGAAAAGAGGGGAGAGAGGGAGAGAGAGGAAGTACAATGGACAACCCTGGCTTCAGATTGCGATCACATGAAAGCTTTTTTTCGGTTTATGTCTTTGTCACGCTAAAATCAGGGGCTCCCATCAGTGTCTGGAAAGCTGAAAATTTGTCCGAGTTCAGAAAGCATTTGGATATGTGGAGACTGACCAAGAAACGGGGGGATTTTTCAAATTTTAAAGCAGCGCCCCCCCCCAAAAAACCCCCAAAAATTTTGCCTATTTTTAGTTTCCTAATAGTAAACATTTTCCCAAAACATACTTTAATGTGTAGGATTATTTTTTTTAAAAACACAAATTTTTAAAAACTTTTGAGACTTTTTTTTTTTTCTTGATCAAAAACATCACGCATCCCATTCATAAAATGAAAAAAAAAAATTTTTTGCAAAACTCTTCACTTTGGGCCCGGGTTTAACTGATCACCCCCGGGATCTCACGGGAGACCCTATGGCCCCCCTGGGGCCCCCAAGCCAGACCCAGGGGCCCACTTATAACAGGGCCAATGTGAAGGGTTTTGGGAAAATGCCTCCAACGTAGTATACTTTTTTTATTTTTTTGCCTGCTTTCTATTTGTAAAAATTTGGGCAATCCCCTCCCCCCCCTTTTAAAAGTGGTCCTTCCCATAGCCGCACCCAGGGCAAAACCTTTTTAAAGGTTTTTACGGGCGTTTTTTAGCCGCCCCCGTGACCATTTCGGGGTTTAGGGGGGGTTTTATACCGCCCCAAAGTGACCCCAATTCAAAGTAGGAAGGATCATTTGGAGGGGGGGGGAAAGGGCAAATTTAGACTTTTCAATGCCATGACAACCAAGAATTTAAAACTACTGCAGGAAAACCCCCCAATTTTGTTAACTTCAAAAATTTTTTATATATCCCGGGACACAAAAAAACGCTTTACAATTACATGGTGCTACTTGTAAATTTGTTTTTTTTTTGCCTAAAAGTAAAGTTTTTTTTAAAGTTTTTTAAAACAAACCAAAAGCAAAAATAAAAAAAGTGCATCTTCCCTTTATTTTTTTTATTTCACTATTTTTTAAATAAATTTTTTTTTTTAAAATGCTTTTAGTTTTAAAAAAAAAAAATTTTCTGCTTTTTAATACAAAAAAATTGGGAAAAGTTTAATTTTGAGGGGGAAAAATTTTACCGCCTAAATTTAACAATGACGTCTAACCCTTTTACTAAAGGGACGCCGGGGGGGAAATTTACCCGGCAAAATTTTTACAAGGGCCCCCGTGGGGGGGCCCCCGGGGGCCCTTATGGGTAACTTGACACAAACCCGGAAACATTGCGGCGCTTCGACTCGGCTATTGTGCATTTGAGAAAGCCGTGGCCAACATGTCTGACCTAGATACTACAAAAAGGGCCCAAAAGGGGGAGTTTGCCCTCCCCGGAAAAAAATGAAAAAATTTAAATTGTGAAAAAAAATCGTCTTTAAAGGGCGTTCAGGTTCTTATTCATTTCGGCAAAGGGGGTTGGGGGGGGGGTATTTTAAATTTCTTAAAAATTTTTTTTTATTCAAGTTCTTAACAAGTCAAATCAATTTCTTAACAAGTTTTTAAATTCAAGTCCCTTATTCAAGTTCTTAAAAAGTCGTCATCAAGTCTTCATTAAGTTTTTATAAATTTTCTTTAATTTAAGGGTTCTTATAAATCGCATTAAGTTCTTTTTTAAATTTTTATAAAGTCGTCTTTAAAGCCCGTTTTTAAGTTCTTATTCAAGTCACTTATAATTATTTATTAAGTTTTTTGGGGAAATTTTTATTCCATCTGAAATGGACCCAAAATTTATTTTTTGTTGTTGGCGGTTCTGGAAATGCTTTTTTTTTTGGGTTTTCTGTTTTTTAGTGGTTAGTTTTTTTTTTGACTGCTTTGGTTTTTGCTGGGGGTTTTTTTAATTTGTTTTTAAACGTAATAACCCCCCCCACCAACAGCAATGACCCAAAAAGTGAAACTCTTTTAACCAAAAAAATCCATGTCGACTTTGGTGTTTTAGGCCCCTTGAATAAACTTGTGTATTTACAGCTGGAAATTGAAAAAAACTTTTTTTGGCGGTTTATGTTTTCATTATGATTTTAAAATTTTTGTGTTTGCAACTTTAAATTTTTTTTTTGTTTTTTTCCACTTTTTGCAAATTTTTTTCCTGCTGCAAAAAAGGCCCAGGATGAGGAGGTTTTTTTATGGTCATTTTCCCTCCATCAATGTTTTCTGCTGATTTTCGGGCCTTGGGTTTCATTTTGAAGGGAAACAAAATCTATTTGATTAAAAGTAATTAATCCCTTTATTAAGGGGCAAATAACAATTTTCCAAATCTGTAATATAGATCACTCCTAGAGCCCTCAAATTTTCTTTGTTAAAACGGGGACCCTTTCTTTAAAATTTCATACTTTAAAATCTTGTTCAGAATCAATGGGAGCAAATCTACTAATTTTTTATGTTACAAACTAAAAAAACCGTTTGCCCAACATTTTTACCTTTCCCTTGACCCCAGTTCCCGTTTTCCTACCTGTTGTGATATTTTAACAATTTTTTGTGGCGACTTTTTGGAATCGGGTTTTTCCCTAAAATTTCTTTTTCCCAAGGTACTGTTTTTTTTTTTTCCCAAAAGGGGCCCGCCAAAGAAAACACCTTTCCCTTTTTGGGCGCATAATACCCTTGGTCTTTAAAACTGTTCATTTGTAATTTCAGGAAGTAAATCATCGCATTTTTTTTTTATTAATAAAATTAAAAAATTATTTTTTTTTTTTAAAAATGACACCAAAAAAAAACTATTAAAACCCTTGAAAATCCCAAATTCGGGCTTTTAATTGGGGGCCTAAGTGTAGGATACACAATGCTGGAAAAAGCCTTTTAAAAAAAAAAACCCAAACAGATCTGGCAAACTAGGCTTTGAAACTCAGCAAAGCTGATTGCTGTTATTACAGTTTTCATTTTTTACGAAAAGTTTTTCTAGTTAACAAGGAAAATTTCCGGGAAAAGAATCAAAAATTAAAATTAAAAAAATACATTTATAAAAAGGCTTCCCCTCGTAATGATAAAAAGGGGGCGCAGTGGTAAAACGCGCTTGCTTTCAGGGAAGAAATTTTAAGCGGTTTAGTAAACTACGGATGACGGGGGAGGAAAAAGACATAAAAAAAGCTTTTGGAGCAACTAGCTGTTTGCACAAGACACCTATGAAAACAAAAAATTGGAGCAGTTAGTTTTTAAATTTAACGACAGACTTAAAAAACCCAGGGGCATGAAGCTTACACATTTAAAGATGTTGACCGGTTTTTAAAAGAATATTTTTAGAAAACAGGCAAACAATTTGGGAAACATTGCCCCCACCAAAATTTGGGCGATTACTTTAAACCATCAAAAAAAACAAAAGATGCAAAAAAAATTTTGTTTTTTTGTTTTTGGCATGCCGGGCTGTGTATTTTGTTGAAACAAAGTTTTGGGGCTGAAAAAAAATGTACAAAATTTTAATTATTCCCCCAAAGTTTTTGGAAAAAAAATTAAACAGCAATTAAAAAGCTTCCCAAGCAGGGGTGTCGTAAACCCAAAACAGCAAAAAAAATGGTTATCTAAACAAGCAAATTTGGAAATTTTTTAATTTACCAGCGCCAAAACGAATCCCAAAAACCACATTTTTGTAACCCCAATACCAAAACGACCCCCATAAAATTGGATTTCTTATTTACCCCATGTTTTCGTTTAAACAAAAGTTTAAAAGAAACGCACTTACAGTCATTGAAAATAGTTTTCAAAAATACAAAGATGCGGAACCTTTAAACAAAAAAAGAGTGTTTCCCTTGCGGTTGTTTGTCGTTTTTCCAAAGATATTTCAACGAGGCCCATTAACTTTCCCGCTTTATTCAAGCCCGAGGGAGGAAAAAAATTTAAAGGTCAAGTGAATCAATTTTTTGAAAAAAACTTAGATTTTTACCTTTAAAAAAGAGGCATTCCGGGTTTTTTTTCCCCAACCAGTTAAAAAAAAAAAAGGGGTTTTGGTTTGAAAAACTTTAAAAAAAATTTTTAAACTAAAAAAGACTTTTCCCCTACCAGTATCACAGGAGCTGATTGACAATTCTGGGCAAAACAAAGGGGGGTTTAGAAGGCTCCCCTCATTTTTTGCGCGCAATGAAAAATTGAAAAAATTTTTAAAAGGTTTTAAAAAACCATAAAAGGCAACCCAGAAAAAAAAAATAAATTTTGTTAAAGGGAAAGAGCCCCTTAAAAATCAAGCAAATTTTTCCCAAAATTTTGGTTTGAAAGAAAGGGTACCTTTTTTTTCCGGGAGAAGGGGAAAAGGGGACCTCGCATCAGGGCAACGACCCGGTTTGGAGTGTTGATCCAAAAGGAAAAAAAAAAAATTTGGGGAAAATTTAACCCCGCCCGTTTTTAAAATTTACGAAAAAAAAGGGCACCCCAAAACGCCACCCCCTCAAAGATCTTTTGTAAAGGAAAAAATGCAGTTTAACCCCACCGGGACACAGTTCCGCTTTAATTTGATTTAGGGAAAAATAAATTTGATTTAAAAATGGAAGCTAAAAAAAAAAATTTATTTGCGTATAGATTTATTAAAAAAAACCAATAAATTAAAGAAAAAAAACCCCATTGACCCAAATTTTAATTTTAAAAAATCAAAAATTTTTAAAAAAAAAATTCAAAAATTTTAAAAACAAAAAACCCCAAAAAAAACCCCGCTAAATGGATAAAGAAATTACTGAGTATCTTTTTTGCGCTTGCCAAAATGTCCTCCAGTCCCCCTTTCCCATATAAAATACTTTTGGTTTAAAACCCAAATACTCTTTTAGTTTTTATTTCCCTTTTAAATGACTTCTTTGTTACAACATTTTTTTGGTTACCCATGAAGATTAAAATGCAGCTTGTAATTGTCATGATGAAAAGTTTTATTGCCAAAACAATGTTCTTTGTAATTGTAAATGTGATATTTTTTTAAAGCCCAACACGGGCGAAAAATTTTCCCCTTTTGGGTTTTTTTAAAACAATTTTTTTTTTTGGCTTAAAAGCCCGGGACATTTTCGCCCTAAAAACCAAAAAACTCCTTGACCCCACCCCCAATAATTCATCCTTCTCTTACCAAAAACCCTTTCTTGTTAAAAACTAAATGAAAAAGGCGAATTTTTAGGGTAATGAGTGTGTCGTACCATCCGCATCCCCTTTAAGAAATTCAAATTTCATGTCTTTATAGATATCTTCAGTGGGGAAAACTAAAAAAAAGGGAAAATCGGTATTGTGTACAAAAACTCGGGATCTGGATACAAGGGTTTAAAAAGTAAGTCGTAAAAAAATTTTCTAAAAAACAAAAAGCTTCGACAGCTCTAAAAAAAAAAAACCCCAAAAAAAACGGGCTTATCCAATTTAAACTTTCTTTTTTTTCATCTTTATGCCAAAAAGCGATAAAGAAATCTTCTAAAAGTCCTGAAAAATTGGGTTTTTTAAAGTAAACTTAATTGAAAACGTTTTCTCTGGTGCCCAAATTAAAATTTTTTACGCTTGTGCGGATTTTCCATTTCTTTCCAAAACAGCTTTTTAAAAACAATTTGGGAAAAAGGTTTTTTTTCTGAAGCATCTGTGGTTTTAAAGTTCTGAGATCAGTGTTCTTCATTATGTATGGTTTATGAACTTTCTTGACCCAAAAGGGCAATTTTTACGATGAACAGCAATTTAAAAACCAAATGCCCCTTTAAATAAAAATTGAAGAAGTCTGTAAGACGACAAAATTTTTTTTTGGTCACAAAGTTTAGGCACAATTTGGGTTTGGTTCGCCCATTGACCCTTTTAGACTTTTGCCGCAATGGATATCATTATTTTAATCATGAAGTTCAAAAAGGAAAAACTAAATAAAACTTTGGGTTTGGGGAGCCCTTTTTTAAAACGATCACTTCTAGGGGTAGGTAGCCATTTTTAAAAATTTTTGGGAATGTCTTTGGGGCCCTTTGGTGTTTTTTTTTAAAAGGGGTTGCGAAAGGGAAAAGTGTTTTCGCCATTCCCCTTTCCATCCCGATTTTTTTGCATCTAAATACTTTAGATATTTAGCCTTTTTTACTTGGATCATAGCCCGCCAAAGAATTTGTTGTTTGTTTTTACGGGAAAAAGGTGCGACGCCATACTTTTCCCCCCCACGCAACCCTTTTTTCAAAATCTGAACCCTTGGCGGGTTCAGACAATAAATCAATTTGTACCCCCAAAAATTTTTAAGAAAGCGCCCAGCTCTTTCCCGGGCAGAAATAAAAATGGCAGGATCTAAACGTAATGTTTTCTTGCGGGTCTTTCTGAAATTTTTAAAAGACGCCCGCCCAAAAAACGGGTATCCCCTTTTAAATAGGAATCTTTGAAAAGTCTCCCTCTTTTTTCCCTTTAACTTCTGCCACGCATCTTGACATAAGAAAAATAAGAATAAAACGGGATTTCCTTTCCTCGAACAGAAAAAAAACGGGGCCTTTGGGCCCGGGAAGTGTTCTTCGTCAAACCTTTCCCAAATGTTCTTTGTACTCAAAAAGGGAAAAGGGCCCTTTTCTAACAAGATTTGGGGTAAAAATTATTTTCTGTTTTTTGGGGCAGGATTTTAAAGGGACATAGCCAGGGACTAATGAACCCATCATTGTTCCCATAGGAGCGAAGAAAAAACATGTTTTTAAAGGGGAAAACACATTACTTTTCAATGACGGGCAATGCAATTGAAAACCTTTTAAACGTTTTTTTAAACGCTTGATTTTTAAGGGGGAAAAGCCCGAAACCCTTTCGAAAGTTGTGAAAGGAAATAGGCAGTTTCCCAAAGTTTTTGGGTTTTCAAATTTAGTTGAAGTTTGCTTTTGTTAGGGTGCGCTCCTCAAAATTTTTCCCCACTAATGTAAATAGGGTTTCCTTTTTCCCCGGGGTTGGGGTTTCCCTCTGGGGGGGAGCCTAAACCAAAAATCCAACAGTGAGGGCTAAAAGTCATACTTTTTTTGGTTTTTTCAGCGAAAATTATAAATTCAGAAAAGTTTAGTTTATTCGAACGGGAAAATTAGGGCACTTGCTGATGCTTTTTAAAGAAGAAATTTTGCAGCATTTGGGGCCCCTTGTAAAATTTTCTGGCTTTGAATGGGCGCCATCCGCCCTAACAATGATGAAGGAAAAATTGAGAAAAATCTGATGTTTAAACCCCCTTTAAAGGGACTGTTTTAGGAAGTTTTTTGGGGGGTTGGTTTTTCAAAAAGGAAAAATTTGGGGGAAAATTCGAAGCCCTGCGTAAAAAAACATATGACTAGTTTGAAACCTTTTTTCCAGTTTTAAAAAACCAAATTTTTAAACTGCCTTCCCCCGGGGCGAAATTATTCTGTATACATCAATTTGGGCTAATACAATGTTTAATGTTCGCTCGCACTTGAAGGGAAAGGGAAATTTTCCTTGTTAAACTTTTTCTACAAAATTCTTGTTTTCTATTTGTTTTTTTGTATGCATAGAAAATCTATCATTGGGGCGAAATTAGAGTGTGTGCAACCATTAAGGGCTTTGATTAGGAGTAAGTTTTCATGACTCCGGGTTTGGGTTTTCCCCTATTGTTGGATTTTTCTTTGACATTTAAATTTGGCAAAAGGGTTTTTTGGTTTCTTCAAAACCATGTGTAGACATTAACAGTTATTGGTGGTTTTTTGTTTTTCAACGAAAAATTTTGGGTCTACACCTTTAAAAAAATTAAAGGCCTTTAAAAGTTAAGTTTAATTGGCCCACTGAAAATAGTTAGATACTTCTTGCATTTTTTGGCAACGTGATGAAAACCCCTTTAGCAAGAACGCCCCACATAAAAAAATTGTTGTTGAATTTTTTATTTTTAAGAAGCTCGTTTTGCAACAAATTTGATGGAGGGAAGGGGAAAGTAAGCCTTGCCTACAATTCCCTCTACTTGTTGTCTTAATCTGATGTCTGGGACCCCTCGGGCCCCAACCCAGAGCCCTCATTTTAGCGCTTCAGAGGCTTCATTTTTAAAAGGTTTAAAAAGTTGGGAAGGGGCCCCCCAAACCCGGGGGGTTTTTGTCCTTTTTGAGAAAGAAAAATCTCTGTTTAGTTGAGACCCAAATTCTAGATTTCTTCGTTTATTGTTAAAATAGTCGATTAAAACAACTAAAACCTTTCTTTAAAATGGAGGGTTTAATTTTTAGTTTACTTGGGAAATTTAGAAATGGGGTACAAAGCTTTCCGTTTCCTTTTTGGATCAAAAACCCTTTTAAAACGACCTCATTTAAAGCTTTTGACAAAACCCCCTCTTCCTCGACATTGCTTCAAACAAAATTTATCTGAACCTTCATAAATTTTTTATTTCCCTGTTGGCTTCTTTTAACTCAAAATATTTTTTTTAAATCAAAAAAATAAAATTAATCAGGAATCAATATCAAAAGGTTTTTTTGGGGCTTTTGGGCTCATAAAACCCCAAAATATAAACGCCCCTTTTGGGGGTTTTTAATTGAGCTGTTTAAACAGAGGGTTTTAAAGTTTCGTTTACTTTTTTTAAACATTCCCTTTTTTAAACTGGTCGGTGTTTTGGTTTTTGAGAAAAAAATTTCCCTTGCCTTTCTTTGAAAATCAAAAATTTTGTTTTTTGTAGTCCTCAAAAAACAGCCTGTAGGCACTAAAATTTTTTCATCCCGGGTGTTTGGGTCAGCAAGGGGCTTTATCAATTAAACCCTTTGAAGGAACTAAGTTTAGCGGTTTTTTAGTTGAACAAAAGTTTTGTGCTTTTGGAATTTTACTTTTATTTTTTTGTGACAGCACTTTCAGCCAAAAAAAAACCCAGGGCCCAAGGGGTTAAAGACAAAAAACCTAAAAGGTTTTAACTGGGCCCGGGGCAAACCACGCCCGTTGCTAAAAGACCTACACTTGTTCCCCGCTGTTAAAGCATATTTATCGAAAGCTCCGTAATTTAAAATATGTAAACCCCATTAAAGGGCAGCCGAAAACCTTCGTTTGGGGTTTTTCTTTATTTTGAAAGGTCCCGCCTAGTTTGGGGTTTTCATTTTGTTTTTTTGTTGGTTTTAAACTGAAAATTTTTAAAGTCTACAGCAGCAGATATCTTTTTTTGGGGGACTTTTGGAAAAAAAAGTCGTTAAAAGAAAAGCTTTTTTTAAAATAAAAATAATTTAGTTTTTGGAAATCTTTCAATTGTTTTTCTTGAATATTCGCGGGGCATCATAAATTAAAAAAAAAAATGTCATTAAATTTTTTTTTAAAAAAATCTCTTTTTTTTTAAACAATTTTGAATGTTTAAAATTTCGTCCCTTTTTCTGTTTTTCCCCCCCCATGCAACTGATTTTCCTCTTTGACCTTGGTAAAACCCCTAAACCGTAAAATTTTTGTTGTTTAAAAAAAAAACAAATCTAACACTGTGAGGTGTAGATCTTTTTGACGCAAGGTTACGTTGGATTCTGACCTCCCCCCTTTCCAAAAAAATTTTTTTTATTTCATCAAAATGATGATAAAGGGTTTTAAACCCATACCCTAAATTGGTTAGGATACCCTCAAATTTCCCTTGTATTTCGTTATTTTAGGGGGTAAAAAATTTTTCAATTTGTCTTTTTTAAAGGTTCTTCATCTTCACACAGCAAAAAAAAAACCCTTTAAGGGGGTCTTGCGCGGCGCTAAAAAATAAAGTTTTCCCTATTGTTTTCTGCCCTGCTTTTAAAAAATATTTAGTAGATGAATCCCTTTTTTTTTTATAAAAATTGCAAAAAATTTTTCCCGATAATTTTTGCTTTAATCAGCCTTGGGTAATTTTGGGGGTTTTAACAATGTCAAACTCTAACGAAATTCGAAAATGCGTACTTTGGAAACGTTTTGTCGATCTAATGACCAAAGTTTGGGATTTATTAAAAAATTAGACAAAATGAAAATTTTGTTTTTTAATGCTCCTTTGAAAGTTTTGGCGCAGGCCCCTTTTAACAACTCAAAATCAAGGGTATGGAAAAAACGTTTTCCCCAAACGCATAACTTTCAGCTTTATACTTGTTACCGGGCTTTAACATCTCCCGGGGTCTTTTTCGGGTTTTGTGCTTCGTTTTTTTCGATTCCTTTAAACGCAAGATCGGCCCCTTTTATTTTTCGGTTAGCCCTAGTCAGAATAGATTAGAAATATGTCTGCATTGTGTAAAAAAATATTTCTTGCCCCTCAAGTTTTATAGAAATTTTTCTTAACGATTTTCCCCCTCCCCGATTTTGTACAAAATGCCCCTTTTTCGTCGTTTTCTGAATCAAGTTCTATTTTAAAAGTAAGCCGTTTCCCGATCCCCCGGCCCCAATCACTTCATTTTGCTCCAAAGGGCTGGAAATTTGACAGTAAAAAATCTGATCTGAATTTAATAGTAGAGGGGTTTTTTGGAACAATTAAAAATTCTGTTTATTTCCCCTTTCCCCCCAAAAGGGGTTTTTTCAGTCTTTTATGCGGGTCAAGGGAAACGAACCATATGGGTTGTGACTTTTTTTTTAAAAACAAAAAAAAAGTTAATTATTTTTAAAAAAAAATGGCAAAGAATTTATGATTTTTTTGATCCTGGGACGACAATGAAATGACTCCCTTTTACACATCCAATTCCCAAACAATTTCGGCGTGGGTTTAAAAGAAAAATAAGGTCAAATCATTTTTATCAAAGTTTTTGGGGCCAAAAACCTCCCGAATTTTTTAAAACCCTTTTTGAAAATTTTTAAAAAAAAGATGACCTTTTTTTTGTGAAAAACGGGGCAAGGACCCAAATTGTTCAGGGTTTCCCCCTAAAAAAGACCCATCAAAGTTTTTAGCAAAAGACTACAATTAAAACAAAGGGCCCCCGGGGAGCGAAACAAAATCGCCTTGGCCCTTTCTAAAAACCCCCGTAAAATTAAAATTGAGGCCCGTTGGCCCAAACTTCAAAAACACTACAAGAAAAATCCCAACAGATAAAACCCAAAAAACAAAACATACCCCCTTAAAAAATTTAAGCCCAAAAACAAACGAAAAAAATAGGGAAAACCCTTTTTCAGAAGAAAAAAGATTAAAAACTATGGGACGATTTCCCCCCCTAACCCATTAGAGAAAAAAACGGCCCTTGATCTTTCTTTTTAAAAACATCAAGGCGAATTAACCCAAAAAATTTAGCAAAACTGGGTGTTAAAAATAGATGAGCATATAAAAAGGGGAAAAAAAAAAAAAACTAGTTGAGGGCTGATGGGCCCCCAACTTTGGGAACCCGGTGTTTAAAGAAAAGGAAAAACAAAAGACTAAAAGTCTTGAACAAGAGAGTCAGCAAGACTAAAGTGCTGTCTACTAACCGGGAAAAAATTACGAAATTTTAAGTGAGGGGAAAAAAGAGAAACTATCCAAGAAATTTTATATGAAAAACACGACCCCTAGCAAACGAATTGAACACTGGGTTTTAAAAGGCCCCCGGGGTAAAATTTTGCGAGCGTTATAAAAAAGCCTTAGGATTTTCGTAAAATACACTGGGGATGGTCTTTCAGGGGGTGGCGGTGGGGGAGCTTTCCGCCAGGCCCCCCCCAACTCCGTCCGGGCAGATAAATCCCGGGGAAAAAAACAACTCGTCACCTTGCAAGTTTATTTAAAAAAAATTAGCCATTTAAGGGAAAAAGATTTTTTGCCTGGTAAAAATAGGGGGGATCGGGTTTTGCGGCTTTTGTTTGCCCCAAATTTAAAATAGTTGGCTTTATGGCTGAGCACTTATTGGGGATTAAATTGTCTTTTTAGTTTGGGTTAAATTTATTGTAAGAAAAAAGACCAAGTAACCTAGGGCAGTTAAACCAATTAAAAAGTGCTGTCTTTTTATAAACATGGTCATCACGAAAAAAGTCCGCGTCCCTTCCCAAAGGCCTTTTTTGGGGTTTGGGGCCCTTGGGGGTTGGTGGGGGTTTTGAGGGGGGGCCCACCCGGGGGGTTGGGGCTTCTTTTTTTATTGCTATTGGGTGGCTTAAAAATTTATGTCGTTTTTTTTTTCCCACCTTCTCTTCATTTTCCACCACCAAGGGGTTTTTTATTATTTTAAAAATTTTTTTATTTTTCCTAAACTGGAGTCTGGGGGTCAGAAACAGCATGTATAAACCGTGCCCCAAAACAAAGGGCCCACTTTTTGATCTTTTCGTTTTTGCAAAACATTTTGGGGCCCTTTTTAAAACTTTAAGGCAAATCAATTGCAGAATTAAAAAGAATCCCCTAAAATTTTCTAAATACTGTTTTTTGGGGGTCAAAGCCAGTAGAAGGGTCAATTTTGTTTGATCTCGTTTGTGCTTGCGGAAAACCCACAAACCCAAACAAAAGAAAGAATGGAGTCGTTTATTCGTTCTATTCCCCTCTAGTTAGCCATTAAAGTAACCAAAATAAATTTTTTGTCCCTGCTGTTTTAAAAGCCTTGCCCTTATGGACCCGGGGGTTTAAAAAGTTTTTGCCTTTAAGAGAAAGATTTTTGTAAGGAGGGAATTTCCCAAACATAGTTATACTTTTATGCACCCCCAATAATTTAAAAAAGTGCCCCAAACCATGATTTAAAATCCCCAAATTTTGTCCTTTAAAGGGCGTTTGGGGGCAAAATCAAATTTCGTTAAAAGATCCTTTCCCAAAAACCTTGTTAAACTATTCTGTTGCTGAATTTGGGTTAAACGTTTTGTCATTTTTGGAAAAGGCGCTTGCAGTTCAGGGCAAAAAACGTTGAAAGGGGTAATAGAAAAAGAAAACTATACACTGACCCCACCCCAAAGGGTCAGGATGATTTAAATGATCAGCAACACAAATCCACACCCATTTTTAAGCACAAAACACCCGCAAAAATTTAATGGTTCTGAAAAAACTGCAAAAGGTTTACTAAAACCAACCCTTTTAAGGGGTGGGAGTCGTTTTTTTAAAAGGGGGGGTTAAAAAATCGTCCCCAAAGGGTACTAACCTTTTTCTTTTAAAGGGTCAGTCTGAGTCACAGAAATGTCGGGGGGTATCAGTGGGTTTTTAACTTTAGGACTGTAAATGCGGTTCCCAAAAGAAAAATTTTTCATTAGTAAAAAATTTTAATGCACTCATTTTTAAATTTTTTTTAAAAATGTTTTTTAACAATAAACAACTCAAGGGGCAGGGCCTTTGTTTTTTAAAAAATTGCTATTGATAATATTGGGGGAAACCCGAAGGGTTGCACTCCATGAAAAATTTTTTTTCAAATTGTTTGGGTTTTTTTTTAAGTCAATCCCAAATGAAAAATTTGGGTTCCCAAAACTTGATGACGGGGGGAAATTAATTAGCCAGTTAACCCTACCTGATGGTTATTAAAAAGGGGTTTTTCTCCCCTAAAAGAAGCAAAGAGTAACTTCGACATTACTTTTCAAAAATTTAAAAATGCAATCTTTAAAAAAAATGTTTAAACATTAAACCCGAAAAAAAAAAGTAGTCCAAAAACTTTTTTGATGTAGAGCTAGCTAAAATGTTAGGCTTAAAATCGATTATTCAAACATAAATTTAGAGTTGCACCAGACGAAAAACTTTTGAGGGAGAATATTTCCCCTTTGATCTTGCCTTATATTTCCCTTACCAAAAGAAAATTTGGAAAGGAAAGGGGGCACTGATGAAAACTTATATGATGGGGGAAAAAGGCCCCCAACCCGTTTTAAGAGCTCTTCCATCAGGAAAACCGCATATTGCGGGTTAAGAAAATTTTAAAGATTCCCAAAATTTTCAGTTTAAAAGTTTAAACTTGGGGAGGGGTCGGATCGTTTAATATAAGAACACAGATTTTAAAAAAGGGGAAAAAATCGTGAAATGTGATAAACCCGCACAATTTTTTTAGAAATAAAAAAAAAACGTTTTTTTTAAAAAATGTTTCCTTTGGAACCCGGGCGATTCGGGGGGTTTCATTAGCGCCGGGGAAAGGTTTTTTAACTTTTGAATTTTTAAAAGACCTTGCAGACGTTGAGGACTTTGAACAAAAGGTGGGGGATAAGACTTTAAAAGGTTTTTTTTTACATAAAGATTGGGTTTTTATAAGCCAAAAAGGTTGACGACAAAAAAAAGGTTTTCCCAAACTTAAAAAACTTTTCGAATCCAAAAACAAAAATACAGGTCAGATGAATATAAAATAGTTCGAAAAACGCCAACAAAATTTACTTGAAACCCTATTTAGAATGGACATAAAAAATTTGGGAAATTTTTTAAAACCCATTTTAAAATTTTTTTACCGTCAAAAAAGTTTTAAAAGCATTGAAAATCTGGCCTTTTACAAGTAAGTCTTAAAGCCCGAGGAAAAAGGGCGGAAAGAGATCGAAATAAAGCCGTTTGGGGGGCAAACAGTACTTTCCCCCACAGAAGGGGAATCGGTTTTTAAAAAAAGCTTCTACAAAATTTTCAGTTTTAATTCCCCACAAAATTAGGAGACACGTTACAAAGATATTTTAAAAAATTTTTTTCTAAAAGATGAGGCAAGAAAGGAGCTGGGGTGTCAGTGACAAAAATTAAAAAGGGAAGGGAATTCTTTTAAAATTTGCGGCAAAACTTTGCGTTTTACAAAAAAAAGTTTCTGTCGTCGTTCCTTTTAAAAATGGCGAGGAAATTTTAAAATCATAACAACAAGCAACAAAATTGATATTAGGTTTTTAAAAAGAAACGAAACTTACAGAACGAACTGGGTTTAAACTTACACATTTGGGCCTTATAGGGTTTTAAATTTTACTGAACAAGTTTTGGAAAAGAGAGTATGAAAAAAAAACAATAAAAACTGGTGTAAATTAAATTCTGTTTTAAAACTATGGAGCAAACCCCAAATTTTTGGTGTCAATGTTTAAAATTTATGAAAAAAACCCCTCATTTTTTGATTTCAAGGGTTTTTATTTTTTGGTTTTGGAAAAAAAAAATGGGGGGGGGTTTGGAAAAAAAAAAAAAAAAAAAATTTGTCCTAGACCTATTACCCAAAAAGTTTTTCGTTATTTTTTTGATCCTAAGGGAATTTTTCCCGCCCAAAAACTTAAATTTGGGAAAAAAGCAAAACACGAAGGGGGTTTATAAGGACAAAATTTTGACAAATATTTTGTTGATCCCTTCAAAAAAAGATGAAGTGTTAAAAACATTTCTTTAGGGAAATTTGAAGGAAAATCAGACACTATTTTTTATAAAAGACTGGTTTTGGGAGAAAAAAGACAAAGTTAAAAAGAGAAAAACTTTTTTTAAAACTGGCTTTTTAGTGGAAGGGAAAAAAAAATTTTCTGGGATAAGTGTCGTGGATTTTAAAAACAGAAAAATAATCAGTTTTAAAAGACTTTTGAGAGCAATTAAAGACGGAAATTTTTTTTCACATGAAAGCCCGAGGGCGCCCCTTAAAGAATTTATGCGTGGAAAAAGATGTTAATTTTAAAAAAATCAAGAAAAAAAGGGAAAGGGTTAACAAAAAAATAAAGGCTCAAAAGTTTTCTTAAAAAATTTGTGTTAAAAAAAAGATAAACCTCCATTAGGGTTTTTTTGTAAAGTGTTTACTATTAGAGAACCCATAAAAAAAGGGTTTTGGGTTTAAACCGGCGGAGCCAAACAAACCGCCTTTAGCCGGGTTTGGGGCTGGCGGAGGTGGGGGAGCCAGAAAAGCCTATTTTTTTTAATTCTCTCCCCGTTAAGTACTCACAGGCTGGAATGGAACTCGATGGCAAACAATTTTTTTTCCCCAAACGTCGCATAAACAACTCGAGTTCTGTGGCCCTTCATGCCCCATTGTAATGGTGAGCTCAGTTTCCAAACTTTTTCCCCACGGGCCAAAGGGCCCCCGTGAAGGGTTTTTGGGGAAAAACCAAATATCGCCAATTTTAAAGGGGGCTGTTGTTTTGACGGACGTGGCGACGTCCTTCGAAGGGGGGTGGGAGGTTTGGGGGCACTCACGCGCACTGGCTCCATGAATAAGGGAATAAAAAGTCCTCAGGGAGGGGGGAGGGGGGGGGGGGGGGGGAAGGGGTTTTTGAAACAAGGGCAGCGTTTTTAGGGAAGGGGGAACAAAAAAAACCCAGCACCCTTAAAATTTTGGAAAGCTTTTTTAAAATTCCCGCCCCCTCTCTCGGGCTGTCCTGTTTTGCCCCTCTCTCTCTCTCTCCTCCTCTCTCTTTTCTCTCCCCTCTCCCCTCTCTCTCTATCTTTTCCCGTGTTTGTTCCGTGTTGTCCCGTGTGTGTGTTGAGAGAGGAGGGGAGGGGAGGGGGAGAGGGAGAGAGAGAGAAGTTTGTGTGTGTTGCTTGTGTGTGTTTTGTGTGTGTGTGTGTGTGTGGTGCGCCCCGCGCCCTGTTTGTGTGTTTGTGTTTGTGCCCTGGGTTTTTTGGGGGTTTTCCCGGGTGTCTGTGTGAGGTGTTTTGGGGGTTTGGGTTTGGGTTTTGGGCGGTTTGTTTTTTCCCGGGGTTTTTGAAGATGAAAAGCCCCCTCTAAGGTTTTGGGGGTTTTGGGCCCCCTGGGGAAGAGGGTTTATTTTCGGGAAAAATGGTAAAAAAAGGGTTTTTTCGTTAGGAATTTTGGAAAAAACCCCCGGGGGGGGAGAGAGAGAGAGAGAGAGAGGGGGAGAGGGGAGAGAAGGGGGAGGGAAGGGGGGGCGACAGACAGAAAAGGGGGGGGCAAAAACGAATTGTTTTTTTTTTTAAGTACCTTGGGGTTTTTTGAAGTTCACTCTTTCCCCCCCGCCCCCGGGGAAGTGGAAAAATGTCCCCCAACCCCCAGCTGGGAGGTCGCGGGTTTTTTTTTCCCCTTTAAATTTTATTTGTCCCCACCGGGTTTTCCCCCCCCGGTTGGTTTGCTAAAGGGCTCAAATGGGAAAAACCCCGGGAAAAGGCAGGGGGAGTTTTTCCCCTAAAAAGAATGCGGGGGTTTAGGGTTTTTGGTTTCTCAACTTTTTTCCCCCCCATTTTGCAGGTTTTCTGTGTCCTTTGGGGGCCCGGCTGCCCCCGGGCGGGGTAATGAGCGTAGAGACGGCCATGGTGTAGTTTCAGACCAGAATGGAGATCAGTTTTCCCTTTTTTAAACCCCCTTTTAAACCGGAAAAAACAGCAAAATTTTTTAAAAAAAAAAAATCTAATTCGGGGCCCTCATCCCCCCCTTTTCATGGTGACTTCCCTTTTTAATTTCCCCTCCCCTTTTTATGGGGGTTTTGGGTTTTTTTTTAAACGAAAATCACCCCTTTCGGCAAAAATTTTTTGGGGGAAAAATGGGGTTTGGGGGGGCGTGGGGCGCCCCCCCGAAAAGGGGGGCTCACCCCGGGAGTTTTCGACTAAGCAACTTTGCGCAGTAGGGGGGGGAGTAGTAGGGGGTTAAAAATGCGTTTTAATTTGGGTCAGAAAAGGGACCGCCAAAACCCCCCCCCAAGGATTTGGGGGGGGATGCAAAAATCTCCCCCCGGTGGGTTGGCCCCTTTTGGGGGCTTGAAAAATGTCTATCCTTGGAAATTGCCGGGGCGGGACGGGGGGGGGGGGGGCTGTGGCCCCCGGGAGGAATGCCCGGGTGGTGTTTAAAGTCCCGAGGCGGGGGGAGAAGATGGAAAAAAACAAAAAGGAAACAAGAAGCAAAGCATATAAAAAGTACTCCCAATTTATCTTTAATTTCAAATACTTTTTTGAGATATTCCATAAAAAAAAAAAAACCCCTTTTGGGGGGCCTTTTAAAAAGTTAAATTTAAAAACAGTCCCGGAAAAAAAAAACATCGGGACATCCCCCACCCCTATTGAACAAAAATTTTTTAGAAAAATCGGCCCAAAAAATTTTTTTGGAGGGTGGGAAAACATTTTGACCACGGCAGGGCAACAGACAGCCTTTCTTTCGTTCCCTTTTTTAAAAATTTCTCCCCTTTTTTTGGAACTAGGGGTACAAAAAGGGAGGAAAGGGGAAAAAAAGGGGGTTTTCCCCCCCCGAAGGGGGGGCAGGGGGAAAATGAAAACAAAATTAGAAGGAAAAAAAAAATGACGGGGGCCTTTTTAAAAAAAGGCCCAAAAAAAAAGGGGGAAAAACAGGAAGAACGAACAATCCCCTTCTTTTTCCCCCAAAAAGGGGGGCAAAATGGATGTGCGATGGGGGGATTGTTGTTTTTCATTTTCCCCCTTTTTTTAATGGGGTTTTTTTTCTTTCCGCAAGACCAAAGAGGTAAAACGCGTCCCTGTTTGTTTTACCGTGTTTGTTTTTTTTAAATTTTTCCCCCTTTTTTTTATGGGACAGTTTTTTTTTTTTTTAAAGTTTGGAAAAAATTTTCTCTCTCTCTCTCTTTTCCCCCCCTCCCCCTCTTCCCCCCCCCCCCTTCTCTCTCCCTCTCTCTCTCTCTCTCCCCTCTCCCCAGTTTCCCCCGACCCGGCGTTGATCTCCCCCTTTTTTCTGGTCACCGAAAGGACAAGGATTTCGGGTTTTTTTCCCTCCCCAAAAACCCCCCTATTTCAACATGGGGGGTTTTCATTTAAACCCCCCTTTGGGGTTTTAAAAAAATGATTTAAAAACCCAGGGGTAAACCGGGGGTGAACCCTTTTTTGGGCCCCCCTTTTTGGCACGTGCAAAAACGTGGTGTGTAAAACCGCTTCATTTTGGGAGTAAGTGTGGGTAGGGGGGTTTCCCCCCTTTTTCTCTGCTTTTTAAAGGGAAAGACCCTGTTCCCACACGACCCCTTTGATCCTTTTCCCCCAAAATTACAGCCCCTCTATTTTCCCCTTTGGGGGGAAATAAACCCCCGGTTTTTTTTCCCCAAAAAAAAGGGTTTTTATGTTTTTTCGGGGGCAAAAACCGGGTTTTTAAGGTTTTTTCGGGGTTTGGGGAAAAAAACCCTTTTTTGGGTTTCCCAAAAAACCCGGGGTTTTTTTTTTAAAAAAAAATCGGAAATTTTTTAGCTGTTTTTGAGAACTAAAAAAAATTTAAACTGCAAAAAATTTTTTCCCTTTTTTTTTTTAAAAAATTTAAAAGGGCTGCTTGTATTAAATCAGTTTTTTTTTTTTATGCCCCCAAAACCCCCGGGTTATAAAATTTTAAATTTGTATTTTTTTGTGCTGCTTCCAGTTTCTATGCTCCCCCTTTTTCATGCACCCCAAAAAAACGCACTTTATACACACTTTTTTTTTTTCTTTGACTAGCATTCAAAAAAAAGGGGGCAAAAAAGTTCAATTTTGGGGGTTTTGGGTTTAAAGAGACAAGGGGGAAAAAGTTTTTTTTCCCCCAAAAATTTGGAAATTTTTTTTTCTCGCAGTTTCCCCCTTTGCAGAGGGGGGGGGGGGGGTGGTTTTGTGGGGTGTGTGGTGGGGTGTTGTGTGTGTGTGTGTGTGTGTGTGTTGGGCGCGCACGGGGGGTGGGGTGGGGGTTTTGTTGTGTGTGTGGTTTTTGGGGTGTGTGTGTTTGTTTTTTGTGTGTTTTTGGTGCGCATGGTGTGTGTGTTTCGGGGCGCGCACGTAAAGTGTGTGTCTTTGTGGGCGCGCGCGCACAAAAGTTGTGTCTTTGTTTTGGCGCGCGCGCCTTTTGATTAGAAAACCCTTTTTTTGTTTGGGTTCCCCTTCATCACTGTTTGCTCTCTCTTCATCACTGTTTGCCTCTCTTCTTCATCACTTTTTTTCTCTCATTCTTCATCATGTTTGCTCTCTCTTCATCCAAAAGAGCGGATACACAAGCGTGAATATACAAGCGTGAATAAAACTGGGGCAACGGTCAGGGCGGGGCACACCCAAAACGAAGCCCACTGTTTGTTTTCCCTTGGGGTTTTTATCATGACTACACGGCCGTTTATTGTAAACCCTTTTCACCATGTTTTTTTCCATTTTGCCCCATCAAAACTCACAAGGCCCAACATTAGTCAAGACGGCAACCCTGAAAACACCCCTTTTGAGCCCCTTAAAATCACTGTGCCGACTCGCCGACAGTGGCTTGAAGAAATTTTGGTGTGTTGTGGGTGTGTTTTGTGTGTTGTGTGTGGGGTGTGTGTGTGGTTCGCGCGCGCGCGCGCGCGCCCAAACGCGCGGGACTGCGGCGGGGCGTTTTCTTTTGTGTGGTTTTGGGGTGTGTGTTTGCAATGTGTGTGTGTGCGAGCTTTGGGGCGTGTGTGTTTCCCTGCGTGCGGGGCGTGCTTTTTTTTGTGTGTTCGTGTGTATTTTGTGTGTGGTGTTTTGGTTTTGTGCGCGCGCGCGCGGCCGCGTGTGGTGTGTTCAGTGGTGGTGTGTGTGTGTGTGTGGTTTGGGCGAAAAAACGCAACGGGATGCAGATTTGAAAGCTGGAAAAGGGAAGTTTAGGGCCGTTTCCAAACCCGCTCCTACCTTTTTTCAAACCCCGTCCCCCCTTTTTCTAAACCCGCTCCCTTTCCTTTGTCTGCCTCGTCCACCCCTTTTTTACCGCTCCTTTCCCTTTTTTCTAAACCCTTTGTCCACCTTGTTTTCTTTTCCCCGCTTCCTTTCCCTTTTTCTACCCTCGTCCACCTTGTTCTACCTGCCCCTACCTTTGTCTACCTCTCCACCCTTGTTTACCCTGCTCCTAACCCTTTTTCTGCCTCGTTTCCCCCAAAGTTTCCCACCTGCCCTTTCCTTTTTCTACCCCGTCCACCTTTTTCTACCTGCCCCAAACCCTTTTTCTACCCCGTCCAACCCTTTTTCTAAAATGCTCCTACCTTTTTTTCTACCTCGCCACCCTTTTTCTTTCCTGCTCCTACCCTTTTTTAAACCCCGTCCCCCCTTGGGTTTTACCTGCTTCCCCACCTTTGTCTGCCTCGTCCCCCCTTTTCTCCCGGGTCCTACCTTTGTTGCCCCGTCCACCCTTTTTCTACCTGCTCCTTACCTTTGTCTAAACCCCGGGCCACCTTGTTCTACCTGCTCCCACCTTTGGGCTATCGTCCCCCCTTGTTTACCTGCCCTACCTTTTTCTACCCCTCCACCCCTTTTTCTACCTTTCTCCTACCTTTGTTACCCGTTCCCCCTTGTTTTTACCCGCCCAAACCCTTTGGCTACCTCCCTCCACCTTGTTCCTAAATTTTTCTTATTGGGTTTTTTTAGTTTTTTTTATGTTTTTTATAAATTTTCCTACTGTTTTGTTTGGCCTGTATTTTTTTATTTCTGATTTACTTTTTTGTAAAGTTTACCCCCCTTTGTCCTACTTTTATTTATCTTTTTTATTTTCCCGCGCTTTTTTTTCCCCACTTTTGTCTTTTTTTTCCCGGATTTTTTGTGGTGTTGGTGGTGGTGGTTTGTTTGGGGGGTTTTTTTTGGGTTTTTGGGTTTTTTTTTTTTTTTTTTTTTTTTTTCTAACCTTTTTCCTTTTTTTGTCTATTTTTTTAAAAAGTGTTCGGGTACTTTGATTCTTTTTCTAAGGTAAAACAAAAACTGGTTTTACCCTTAAATTAGTCAAATGTACTACTGACTGAACGGGTCAAAATTTGTTCCACACGGCCAGGAAAGACAGCAACCCCCCGAAGAACGGGGCGTCCGACAAACAGACCCCACAAGGTTGAAACCCCTTTTTTATCTGTTTGGGGGCTTGTACAAGTAATTTTTCAAGCAAAGTGGGGTAGTCCCCCGCAAGCACGTGTTTATCTCGCCGGGGCCCCCGAAGGCCTTTTTTTTTTTTAAAATCCTTTTAGTTCAAACTCTCGTTTACACAAAACAACAAGGTAAAGCGGCCCTTGATCGCAAAAAAATTTGGGCAGATTTCAGTGAATCGTCTTGTCCCACCGTGTGTTAATTTTTTTAAGGGGACTGAAAAAGAATTTTTTTTATAACGGAAAGAAAAATGTAAACCAAGTAGGGCCCTTGGTTTTGGGGCTGTTTTTTTGGGTTTTTAAAGTTGTTGGGGTTTTTTTTTTTTTCAAACTGTAAAACAAGGCAAGGTTAAAAGTTGTCATTCTTGGTGGGGGAAAAGGAAACGTTTTTTTTTTTTTTTTTTCTGTTTCCTTGGACCGACCTCTAATTCGTTTTTGTTTTCCCTTTTATAAACTGTCTTTAAATATTCCCAAAATTTTTTTTCGGAACAGATTTTGAGTTTTTGGGGGCGGGGGTTTGTGGGTGGAAAGGGTTTGGAAATTTGTCTTAAAAACCCTTTCCATTATCCCCTACCTCACTCCCTTCCCTCACCCCACTACCTCCACCCTTCACCCCGCACCGCTTCATCCCCACCCCGTTGTATCAGACATACTAACTTTCTTCTTTAAACGTCGCATTCCCCTTTTTCAGTTTTGTTCCTGGGCATCTCACGTGATCTCTCTCACAATTTCGCCTGGGGTTGCAATCGCCTTCACCTTCGTTTTTGATGATGGCGGCAACTTCTGTGTCGGGGGTCAGTGAAACCCCGCTGTGGTCAGGAGGCAGTCGGCAGCAGGTTGCCCCCAGGGGTTTAAGGGGCAAAGGGATGCCCCCGTTGCGACCACCACCCCCGGTTTTAAACCCCCCGCCCCCCAGCCCCTTTGGCAGACAATGGGGAAACAGCTGTTTCCTTGGGCCAGCAGAAGAACATCATATCACCAGGCGGCCTTTTTCAGGTTTTGTGGGGGGGTTCCTTTTTTCCCTTTAGAAAAGAGAAAGGAAAAGTTGTGTTTCATTTTGCTAAACCCGTTTTAATGATGTGTGCTCTTTGATATTTGTGTTGTTTTGTTGGGGCTGGGGGTGGTTGGGGGTGGTGGAGGGTTTAGGGCCGCTGTGGTTTTTTTTTGCCCTCCCGGGTTGTTTGTTTTTTGTGGGGGTGGGGTGGTAGTGGGAGGCCTTGCTGGGTGATTAT
>JAMYXO010001048.1:0-15000 GCA_033310375.1 Conus canariensis
ACATACTGTTCGCAACCAGTTTGTTCTTTATCTTTAAACATCCCTCCACACACCCTGCCCTTTTTCTCCCTGTCTTTCTCTGCGTTGTAAAGTTGCTTGCTAATGGCAGAAAGATGACTTTGTAGCGACACCTTCGAGTTCGTCTAAGACTTTAGAGTTGCGTTTTGTTGTTTTGCCTTGACAACGTGTTAGAGTTACTTCCCTTTGTTTTGGAGCAACGGACACGACGATCGTTGTGGGCCAAGGCTGAGTTATTAACACTTCAGTTTAGAACCACACTAAATTGGTGATTCCGTCGCTGAACACGTCAAAACTTCAACTTCAAACATGGCTGAATCAACCTTTATCAACAGGTTGTTGACTTCACAAATCAGCTGCAAGCTCTAACTACATGTCCGATCAACTCCGTATCTATCACACTTCCAGAATTCTGGACGAAGTCTCCAGAAGTTTTGTGCGCAAGAGTCGAGGCGCAGTTCAACACAAAAAGGATCAGTCAAGATCAAAGTACGACGATGTGGTGAGTTCCCTTGACATTAACACTGCAGAAGAAGTTCAGTCACTGCTCACCAGTCCACCACCTGCAAACAAGTACGACTGTTTGAAGAAAGCTTTGATCAAAACCTTCGGCAAGTCCCACATCAAGAAAGACGCTGAACTCCTGAATCTTAATGGACTTGGGGACAAGCGTCCAACTGCCCTCATGCGCAAAATGAATGCTCTCAACGATGACCCAAAACTGTGAAACGTGCTTTGTTCCTCATGAACCTTCCCCCCGACATCAGAGGTATTTTGGCTGGACATGATATCACAGACACAGACGCACTGGCTGAAGCAGCAGACCGGATTTGGGAGACACGTGCTGCAGGTGTACAGCAGATCTCCACATCACCAACTCAAGCTCCCACAGAACAAGATGCAACCACTGCAGCATCAGAAGAGACTGTCTCTGCCATCAAAACAGCCAAACAACGTGGTCCTCCTTCACAACATGGCATAACTAACTCTTGTGTTTCTACCACCAGCGTGTTGGACCAGACGCCCGTCGTTGTCAGCCTGACTGCAAATTTTCCTCTTTGATCTCCCGAACAAGCAGGCAAAGTGCATCGTCTCGGGAAACGCCAAGGCTGGCCGCTAAACGTGGTAGCGGCCAGCATTTCAAATTCAAACACGTTCTCAGTTTATGATAGACGTTTGGGACAATCATTCTTGATTGACACTGGTGCTGACGTGTCAGCATATCCAGCCTCAACCCAGGACCGCAAGACAACCTCACCTTCAGTTCCACTTTCCGCTGCCAACGAACTTCCATCAAGACTTGGGGCAAACGCAGCATCACTTTGGAAATAAAGCCCAAACAAGTCTTCACTCATGACTTTTATGTGGCAGATGTTACATATCCCATTCTTGGTGCTGATTTTGTTGTTGTTGCTCATGAACTGGTCATTGATCTCAAGGGCCAACGACTCCTGTCTATGGACAAAGTTTCTGTTCGCCTCAAAAGCAGTGATTCACCCATGACTCTTGCAGGTCTCTCGGTACACCCGAACAATGCCTACTCTGAACTTCTCCCACAGTTTCCAGAGTTACTCACACCACATTTTGACTCTGCTGTCAACAAACATGGTGTGGAGCATCACATGACCACACACGGACCACCTGTCCACGCTCGTGCACGACGCCTGAACCCAGAAAAGCTGACTGCTGCAAAGGCCGAATTCTCCAAGATGGAAAAGATGGGTATCATCCTTCAGTCTGATTCGCCATGGGCCTCACCGCTCCATGTGGTTCCTAAGTCAGATGGCCAATGGCGACCCTGTGGCCATTATAGGCAACTCAATGCCGCAACCAAAGATGATCGGTACCCATCACCCCATGTACAAGATTTCAACAGCCACCTGTCAGGGTACAACGTCTTTTTGAAGATTGATCTGTTTAGAGGCTACCATCAAATCCCCATGGCACAACACTGAAATATTATTGCCAATTTCCATTTACACACACACACACACACGCGCGCGCGCGCGCGCGCGTGCGGGCGTGCGTGTGTATGTGTACGGTGCGCAGTGCTTGCTTGTGTATGTGTGTGTGTGTGTGTGTGTGTGTGTGTGTGTGTGTGTGTGTTGTGTACTGTGCGCGGTTGTTTGCTTTGTGTGTGTGTGTGTGTGTGTGTGTGTGTGTGTGTGTGTGTGTGTGTGTGTGTGTGTGTACGGTGCGCAGTTGCTTGCTTGTGTATGTGTGAGTGTGTGTATACGAGTGTGCGTGCGTGTGTGTGTGTGTGTGTGTGTGTGTGTGTGTGTGTGTGTGTGTGTGAGTGTGTGGTGTGTGTGTGTGTGTGTGTGTGTGTGTGTGTGTGTGTGTGCGTGCAGGGGATTGGAGGCAGGGGAGTGGAGGGGGGATGGAAGGAGGGTCAAGGTCAAGGTGAACTGGAAAGGTCAGGGAGGTGTGGAGCCCACTACGTCTTCTGTGGTCTTCATCCCCTATCCCCCTCCATTCATCCCCCTCCTCCTCATCTCCCCCCCCCCCCACCTCCTCCATCCTTTACTTCTTCTGTGGCCTTCATCCCCTGTCTCCCCTCCTCATCTCCCCCTCCTCCTCATCTCCCCCCCCCCACCTCCTCCATCCTTTACTTCTTCTGTGGCCTTCATCCCCTGTCCCCCTCCTCATCTCCCCCTCCTCCTCCTCTCCCCCTCCTCCTCATCTCCCCCCCCCCACCTCCTCCATCCTTTACTTCTTCTGTGGCCTTCATCCCCTGTCTCCCCTCCTCATCTCCCCCTCCTCCTCATCTCCCCCCCCCCCACCTCCTCCATCCTTTACTTCTTCTGTGGCCTTCATCCCCTGTCTCCCCTCCTCATCTCCCCCTCCTCCTCATCTCCCCCCCACCCACCTCCTCCATCCTTTACTTCTTCTGTGGCCTTCATCCCCTGTCTCCCCTCCTCATCTCCCCCTTCTCCTAATCTCCCCCTCCTCCTCATCTCCCCCCCCCCACCTCCTCCATCCTTTACTTCTTCTGTGGCCTTCATCCCCTGTCTCCCCTCCTCATCTCCCCCTCTCCTCATCTCACCCCCCCCCCCCCCACCTCCTCCATCCTTTACTTCTTCTGTGGCCTTCATCCCCTGTCTCCCCTCCTCATCTCCCCCTCCTCCTCATCTCCCCCCCCCACCTCCTCCATCCTTTACGTCTTCTGTGCCTTCATCCCCTGTCTCCCCTCCTCATCTCCCCTCCTCCTCATCTCCCCCCCCCCCCCCACCTCCTCCATCCTTTACTTCTTCTGTGGCCTTCATCCCCTGTCTCCCCTCCTCATCTCCCCCTCCTCCTCATCTCCCCCCCCCCCCACCTCCTCCATCCTTTACTTCTTCTGTGGCCTTCATCCCCTGTCTCCTCCTCCTCATCTCCCCCTCTCCTCTCATCTCCCCCCCTCCTCATCTCCCCCCCCCCCCACCTCCTCCATCCTTTACTGTCTTCTGTGGCCTTCATCCCCCTGTCTCCCCTCCTCATATCCCCCCTCTCCTCATCTCCCCCCCCCCCCACCTCCTCCATCCTTTACGTCTTCTGTGGCCTTCATCCCCTGTCTCCCCTCCTCATCTCCCCCTCCTCCTCATCTCCCCCCCCCACCTCCTCCATCCTTTACGTCTTCTGTGGCCTTCATCCCCTATCTCCCTCCTCATCTCCCCCTCCTCCTCATCTCCCCCCCCCCACCTCCTCCATCCTTTACGTCTTCTGTGGCCTTCATCCCCTTCTCCCCTCCTCATCTCCCCCTCCTCCTCATCTCCCCCCCCCCCCACCTCCTCCATCCTTTACGTCTTCTGTGGCCTTCATCCCCTGTCTCCCCTCCTCATCTCCCCCTCCTCCTCATCCCCCCCCCCCACCTCCTCCATCCTTTACGTCTTCTGTGGCCTTCATCCCCTTCTCCCCTCCTCATCTCCCCTCCTCCTCATCTCCCCCTCCCCCCCACCTCCTCCATCCTTTACTTCTTCTGTGGCCTTCATCCCCTGTCTCCCCTCCTCATCTCCCCATCCTCCTCATCTCCCCCCCCCCACCTCCTCCATCCTTTACGTCTTCTGTGGCCTTCATCCCCTGTCTCCCCTCCTCATCTCCCCCTCCTCCTCCATCTCTCCCCCCCCCCCCACCTCCTCCATCCTTTACGTCTTCTGTGGCCTTCACCCTTTGTCCCTCCCCCTCCTCATCCCCCCCTCCTCATCCTCATCTTCACCCCCCCCTCCCCCATCCCCCCTCCATCCTTTACGTCTTCTGTGGCCTTCATCCCCTATCTCCCCTCCTCATCTCCCCCTCCTCCTCATCTCCCCCCCCCCCCACCTCCTCCATCCTTTACTTCTTCTGTGGCCTTCATCCCCTGTCTCCCCTCCTCATCTCCCCCTCCTCCTCATCTCCCCCCCCCACCTCCTCCATCCTTTACGTCTTCTGTGGCCTTCATCCCCTGTCTCCCCTCCTCATCTCCCCTCCTCCTCATCTCCCCCCCCCACCTCCTCCATCCTTTACGTCTTCTGTGGCCTTCATCCCCTGTCTCCCCTCCTCATCTCCCCCTCCTCCTCATCTCCCCCCCCCCCCCCCATCCTCCATCCTTTACGTCTTCTGTGGCCTTCATCCCCTATCTCCCCTCCTCATCTCCCCCTCCTCCTCATCTCCCCCCCCCCCACCTCCTCCATCCTTTACGTTCTGTGCTTATCCTGTCCTCTCATTCCCCTACTCATCCCCTCCTCTCATCTCTGCCCCCTCCTCCTCATCTCCCCCCCCCCCCCCCACTCCTCCATCCTTTACGTCTTCTGTGGCCTTCATCCCCCGTCTCCCCTCCTCATCTCCCCTCCTCCTCATCTCCCCCCCCCCCCCACCTCCTCCATCCTTTACGTCTTCTGTGGCCTTCATCCCCTATCTCCCCTCCTCATGCCCCTCCCCCCCTCCCCCCCCACCTCCTCCATCCTTTACTTCTTCTGCGGCCTTCATCCCCTATCTCCCCTCCATCATACCCTCCTCCCCCCCCCCCCACCTCCTCCATCCTTTACTTCTTCTGCGGCCTTCATCCCCTATCTCCCCTCCATTCATGACCCCCTCCCCCTCCTCTCCCCCCCCCACCTCCTCCATCCTTTACTTCTTCTGCGGCCTTCATCCCCTATCTCCCTCCATTCATGACCCCCCTCCTCTCCCCCCCCTCCCATCCACTCCCATCATGACCCCTCTCCCACCTTCCTCTTTACATCTTCTGGCCTTCATCCCCTATTCCCCTCCATTCATGACCTCCATCCTCATCCCCTCCCCCTCTCCATCCTTTCCCTCTTCCCACCACATCATGCATGAACATACATACCTCCTCATTCACCCTACTCTCCGTTCCCTCTTCCCACATCATGCATGAAATACATCAACCGCTGTTCCCTCTTCCCACATCATGCATGAACATACATCAACCGCTGTTCCCTCTTCCCACATCATGCATGAACATACAAACATCAGCCGCTGTTCCTCTTCCACACATCATGCATGAACATACAATATCAACCGCTGTTCCCTCTTCCCACATCATGCATGAACATACAAACATCAGCCGCTGTTCCTCTTCCCACCACATCATGCATGAACATACATCAACCGTTGTTCCCTCTTCACCACATCATGCATGAACATACAAACATCAGCCGCTATTCCCTCTTCCCACCACATCATGCATGAACATACATCAACCGTGTTCCCTCTTCCCCACATCATGCATGAACATACATCAACCGCTGTTCCCTCTTCCCACCACATCATGCATGAACATACAAAATCAGCCGCTATTCCCTCTTCCACCATCACTGCATGAACATACAATATCAACCGCTAGTTCCCTCTTCCCACATCATGCATGAACACACAAATATCAACCGCTATTCCCTCTTCCCACATCATGCATAACATACAAATATCAACCGCTATTCCCTTGATTGCTTGGGCTCCACTTGGTCACCGATGTTAGTCCTCTATGAAAATGAATATGATCACATACAGACAGACACACAGACACACAGACACACACACACGTTCACGCGTGCACGCGCGCGCACGCACGCACGCACGCACGCACACACACACACACACACACACACACACACACACACAAACATGCGCGTACGCATGCACACACACGTGCATTCACGCACGCAAGCACAGAGAGAGAGAGAGAGGGGGGGAGAGAGAGAGAGAGAGAGAGAGAGAGAGAGAGAGAGAGAGAGAGAGATAGTGAGAGAGAGAGAGAGAGACAGACAGACAGATAGACAGACAGACAGACAGAGAATGAATGAATGAATGAATGAATGAATGAATGAATGAATGAATGATGGTTTATTGTGGTAAGTTTTACCAAGCCGATTCACAAGGTCGGGACACGAAGTGGATGCGGAAATACATATACTGAAATAAGAAATGAATATCACCTGTGTCTTACAAGAAAGTACATCAGGATGTGAAATCCAAATCACGGGACTGTACAGACCATACAATATAATCAGCTCACTGTCAATCGGATTTCCCGGATATTTGTCAACAGTTGGAACAGTACAATCGTCACAAAGGATCGTCAAGATTTGGGTTGTGAAGCTCTTTGCTGCATGTAGTGCTGCCCTCAGCTCTTCCTTCAACTCACACAGGCCATCATTCATTGTCTTTGTCGTGTTGTGAAGCTCTTTGCTGCATGTCGTCTTCCTTCAACTCACACAGGCCATCATTCATTGTCTTTGTCGTGTTGTGAAGCTCTTTGCTGCATGTAGTGCTGCCCTTAGCTCTTCCTTCAACTCACACAGGCCATCATTCATTGTCTTTGTCGTTTCTTCCAAGCACGTCATTATGTCTGCGACAGTGATGTCTGCATGGGGTGTCTGTGGCGTAACAGTAGTGGTACCTGCACAATCACTACTACCGTCTGCATCACACGGATTTGCTGTTTCAACGGATGTTTGGATTTCTTGTTGCGTAGAATCAGTTACAGATGAATAGTTTTCACAAAATGCATCACGGCTATCCATATCATCTTCATTACTATACAGATTGTCAACATCTGTGTCAGACGGCAGATCTAAATTGGGAATGACTGTCAGTGACGGACAGTCTGTGTCGCACGGTGCCATGTGTGGTGTGTTGCATTGGAGGAGAGCGAACTCATTGCAGGTAGAGGTACCGCGGAAGGAGGTTGGTGTGGACACTGGAAAGCTTCAGCACAGGAGACTCTATTGTTGTCACTTCTGTCGGCATTGCCTATTACACTGGGAGGGGTCGGCAGGAACAGACCGGACGGGGATGAAACACTTTCACTTTACTATTTTTATCATCAATACTTATATAGCGCCTGTCCTCGGCTCAAGACCAAGCTCTAAGCGCTTTACAATCCACACTCGTTGACACAACCCTTTGCTTACGGTGTTCCTCGGCCCTTCTCCTGTCCCTGTTGAGCTGTGACGGACAATATCTTCCACGCACAGCGCTGTGAGCTGGAGGTGGTTGACAGGGAAATGGTGGGACATTGTTGTCAATGGAAGAATACCAACTGTCTGATGATCCCTGCCTTCAGTTGGAAATGACCATAATGTCACATGGCGCAGCGCGGCGTTCTGCACACTTTCTAAAGTCCATGGAAAACCTTTCACGGCCATTTCACATTCTTTTCTGGCAAATTCCAGCAAAATTTAATCAGAGCTGTGAAAAGTTCGTCTTGATGAATGACTTGACGACCGACTCAACGAATGAACGACTGAACAGCCGGCTGACCGAATGAATGACTGAATGACCGACAAACAGAATGAATGAATGAAACATCGACTGTCCGACTGAAGAAATAATCTGATCGACCGACTGAACGAATGAATGTCTGAACCACCGATTGACAGATTGAACGAATGTATGAGTGAATGACTGAAATGACTGAATGACTGAATGGCTGACAAAGCGACAGAACGAATGAATGTCTGTTTTATCAACTGACCGACTGAACAAACGAATGACTTAACGACCGACTGAACGACTGAACGACTGATTGACTGACTGAAGAAAATGAATGATTGAACGACCGACCGATCAAATGAAGGAATGACCGTCTGACGGACTGAACGAATGAATGACTGAATGGCCGAATGAATGAATGAATAAATGACTGATCGACTGAACGAATGAAAGTCTGAACGATCGACTGACCAACTAAATGACTGAACGACTGACTGACCAAATGAATGACTAAACGATCAACTGACCGACTGAAGGAACTGACTGACCGACTGAAACAATGAATGACGAAACGACTGAATGAACGAATGAATGATTGAATGGTCGATTGACCGACAGAACGACTAAATGACCGACTGACCAAATGAATGACTTAACGATCGATTGATCGGCTGAACGAATGAATGATTCAACGATCAACTGACGGACTGAACGAATGAATGACTGAACCACCGACCGAATGAATAAATGAATGAACAACTGCACGACGGACTCACGAATGAATGAATGAACGATCGACTGACCGACGAACGAATGAGTGACTGCACGGCCAGCTGATTGACTGAACAAGTGAATGACTTGGCGATCTACTGAATGAATGAATAAATGAACGTCCGAATGATCGACTGAACGAATAAATGTCGGAATGGTCGACTGACCGAATGAATGAATGAACAATCGACTGTCCGACTAAACAAATGAATGTCTGATCGACCAACTGACCGACTGCAAGAATGAACGAATGAATGTCCGACTGACCGACTGAACGAATGAATGACCGAACGACCGACCAAACGAGTGAATGATTGCACGACCGACTGACCGAATAGATAAATCGACGACCGACTGACCGAATGAATGACTGAACTGGGGACCGATTGACCGACTGAAGGATGGGATGACTAAACGGCTGACTAAACGAATGGATGACTGACCCATTAAAATGAATGAATGATTAAATGATTGAACAGCTGACTGACCGAATGCATGACTTAATTACCGATTGACCGAATGAACGAATGTATGATCAACTGACCGACTGAACGAATGAATGACTGAAGGACTGACTGAAGGAATCAATAAATGCGCTATCGACTGACGGACTGAATGAAAGAATGAATTGACGACTGACCGAACGAATGACTAAACGACCGACTGACCGACTGACCGAATGAATGACTGAACGGCCGACTGACCGACTGAATGAATGACTTGACGACCCGACTGACCGAATAAATGACTGAATGACCGACTGGCAGAATGAATGAATGAACAATCGACTGTCCGACTGAAGAAATGATCTGATCAACTGATTGAAAGAATGAATGTCTGAACGACCAACAGACCGCTTGAAAAAACGCATGGCTGAGCGACCAACTGACTGACTGAACGAATGACTGACGGACAGACTGAACGAATGAGTGACTGAACGGCCGAACGAATGCATGACAAGCGACCGACTGAGCTAATGAATGACCGAATGAGCGATCGACCGAACGAATGGACGAATGAATGCCTGAACGACCGACTGAACGAATGAATGACTGAATCAGCGCCAGACCGACCAAAGGTCACGAACGAATGACTGAACGATCGACCGACCGACTGAACGAATGAACGACAGAACAAGCGACCGATCGATCGAATGACCGACCCAACAAATGCACGAAGAAAACAACAATGAACGACAGAACAAGCGACCGATCGATCGAATGACCGACCCAACAAATGCACGAAGAAAACAACAATGAACGACAGAACAAGCGACCGATCGATCGAATGACCGACCCAACAAATGCACGAAGAAAACAATAATGACCGACCCAACAAATGCACGAAGAAAACAACAATGACCGACCCCAACAAATGCACGAAGAAAACAATGACCGACCCCAACAAATGCACGAAGAAAACAATAATGACCGACCCCAAAAATGCACGAAGAAAACAATGACCGACCCAACAAATGCACGAAGAAAACAATAATGACCGACCCCAACAAATGCACGAAGAAAACAATAATGACCGACCCAACAAATGCACGAAGAAAACAACAATGACCGACCCCAACAAATGCACGAAGAAAACAACAATGACCGACCCCAACAAATGCACGAAGAAAACAATAATGACCGACCCGACAAATGCACGAAGAAAACAATAATGACCGACCCAACAAATGCACGAAGAAAACAATAATGACCGACCCGACAAATGCACGAAGAAACAATAATGACCGACCCGACAAATGCACGAAGAAAACAATAATGACCGACCCAACAAATGCACGAAGAAAACAATAATGACCGACCCGACAAATGCACGAAGAAAACAATAATGACCGACCCAACAAATGCACGAAGAAAACAATAATGACCGACCCAACAAATGCACGAAGAAAACAACAATGACCGACCCCAACAAATGCACGAAGAAAACAACAATGACCGACCCAACAAATGCACGAAGAAAACAACAATGACCGACCCAACAAATGCACGAAGAAACAACAATGACCGACCCAACAAATGCACGAAGAAAACAACAATGACCGACCCGACAAATGCACGAAGAAAACAACAATGAACGAACGAACAAACGAGTGTACGAAAGAAAAGGAGGAATGAAGAAAGAAAGAAAAAGAAAAAAAAAAAAAAAGAAGAAAGAAAAAATTCACAAAGAGTGCACCAAAGAATGAAAAAATATAATCGATTGCAAAACAAACTCGTCTAAAAACATAGGTGGGGAAGGGCGGGGAGATGGAGGGGGAGGGGGGGGAGAGAAAAAAGAACTGTTGTCGCAAACTCTGTGTGGCATTAATTTCAATATAACATTTAAAAAAAAATAGATAAAACATTAGAATAACAGATGAATGAAGGAACGAATGCTCTCTCTCTCTCTCTCTCTCTCTCTCTCTCTCTCTCTCTCTCTCTCTCTCTAGTTGTATTAGAAAGTGGGATATAGGTAAGAGTTCATTATTGATTTTAATGATAGATCAATAGTGTGTGTGTGTGTGTGTGTGTGTGTGTGTGTGTGTGTGTGTGTGTGTGTGTGTGTGTGTGTGTGTGTATGCCTGCCTGCTCGCAAGTGCGAGAGCACGCGTTTTAATGTGTTTGAGTGCGTCCGCGAGCATGTGTTCGTGATTGCTTTCATGCATGAGCATGCGTGTGTCTGTGTGCGTGTGTGTCTGTACAGTGGTGCGTGCGCGTGTGTATGTGTGAGTGTGTAAGCGCGAGCACGCACGCGCTTGTGTGTGCATGCAAATTGTGTGTGTGTGTGTGTGTGTGTGTGTGTGTGTGTGTGTGTGTGTGCGCCCGTGCGTGTGTGCGTCCGTGTGTGTGTGTGTATCTGCGTGTGTGTACGTGTGTTTGTCTGTCTGCCTGCCTGCTCGCAAGTGCGACAGCACGCGTGATTATGTGTTTGAGTGCGTCCGCACGCGCGCGCGCGCGCGCGCGCGCGTGTGTGTGTGTGTGTGTATGTGTGTGTGTGTATGTGTGCGTGTGTGTGTGCGTGCGTGCGTGCATGCGTGTGTGTGGTGTGTGTGTGTGTGTGTGTGTGTGTGTGTGTGTGGTGTGTGTGGTGCGTGTGTGTTGCGTGCGTGCGTGCGTGTGTGTGTGTGTGTGTGTGTGTGTGTGTGTGGTGCGTGCGTGCGTGCGTGCGTGCGTGTTGTGTGTGTGCGTGTGTGTGTGTGGTGTGTGTGTTGTGTGTTTGTCTGTCTGCTGTGGTGGTAGATGTGTGTTTGTCTGTCTGCTGCTTGAGTGCGTCGTGTGTGTGTGTGTGTGTGTGTGTTGTGTGGGTGTGTGTGCGTCGTCGTGGTGTGTGTGTGTGTGGTGTGTGTGTGGTGTGTGTGTTGTGTGTGCGTGTGCGTGCGTGCGTGCGTGTGTGTGTGTGTGTGTGTGTGTGTGTGTGTGTGTGTGTGTGTGTGTGTGTGGTGTGGTGCGTGCGTGCGGCGCGCGTGTCGTGCGTGTGTGTGTGTGTGTGTGTGTGTATGTGTGTGGTGTGTGTGTGTGTGTGTGTGTGTGTGTTTTGTGTGTCGTGCGTGTGCGCGCCGCGCTTGTGTGCTGTATGTGTGCGTGCTGTGTGTTGGTGTGTGTGTGTGTGTGTGTGTGCTGTGCTGTGTGTGTGGCGCGTGCTGAGGTTTGTTGTGCTGGTGCGTGTGGTGTATGTGTGTGTGTGCTGTGCTGGTGCTGAATGCGTGAGGGAGTGTGTGACCATGGCCTCTCGAGACCACTGCCCACTTGTGTGATCATGGCTGCGTGCGTGCGGATGGATGTGACTGATGATGAATGATTGACCTTGCCATGAACTCAACTGACACTGCCTGATGAATGACGCGAGACGCACCGACTGTGACTGAATGGCTGGAACTGTACTGACCATTGACGCTGTGTGACTGAATGACCGATTGAAATGAATGATTAAACTGACCGACTGAACGAATGAATATGAGGACGACTGAACGAATGAAGAATGACGGCGAACGACTGAACGGCTGACTGAAGGAGGAATGGATGACTGACCTACTGAAATGAATGAATGACTGAACGACCGATTGACCAACTGAACGAATGGATTATCAACTGACCGACTGAACGAATGAATGACTGACCTACTGAAACGAATGAATGATACAACGGCCGATAAACCAACTGAATGGCTGAATGACGTAACGACCGATTGACTGACTGAATGACTGAACGACCGATTGACCGACTGAACGAATGAATAATCAACTGACCGACTGAACGAATGAATGAGTGAAGGACAGACTGAACGAATAAACGAATGCGCGATCAACTGAATGAATGAATGACTGAACGATCAACTGACTGACTGAACCAATGAATGACAGAAAGAGCGACCGATCGATCCACCGACCGACCCAACAAACGGACGAGAAAAAACAACAACGAACAAGCAAACGAGAGTACCGAAGAAATGCAGAAGGAAAAAATAAGGAGAAAATTCACAAATAGTGTACCATAGAATGAAAAGAACATAAACGAATGTAAAACCCTTCGCTCAACGTGACACTGCGGCGTCTCAGGATTGGCCGTGACCTTCCTCACTGTCGCACAGCACGGGGAGGGAGGAGGAAACGGAGGACGATACCTACAGTCGGTAACGTTGCCCATCTCTCTCACCACTCTCGCCACAACCACACTCGCTCAGTAAACTGTCGCAACTTGATTCAAGTGCCTATGGCTCCTCGCACACAAACAACAACGAACATTTCGCTGACACTTTTCAATGCTCAGTCACTTGGTAATACTTGTAAAAAGAAACGATCTGCCGTAAATGACTTTATACTCTCCAATGATATCGACATTCTTTGTGTAACGGAAACGTGGTTCAAGGAAAGCGGCGATGAACCAAAGCTACGTGACCTCGCCCCAGCTGGCTATACCACCAAGTCCTTCCCTCGCCCCACCACGACCTGCGGTGGCGGAATCGCATTCGTCATATCGGATAAGCTGCTCCCCTATTGCTCTTTTGACTCGTCTTTTGATTTTCAGCATCGGACCTTTGAACTTGTTCACCTGAAACTGTCCCTACCTAGCGCTCCTGTCACTAACATTTTTGGGATTTATAGACCGGTACCCAGCAGAAAGAACAAATTTACGCCCAGCATGTTTGTCAACGAACTTCCAGACTTTCTTGAATTTGTAAATGACCTTCCAGGAACATTGTTATTGATCGGCGACTTCACCTTCCATTTCAATAAGCCCACAGTTGGATACACGCCCGAGGTGTTAGAAATTTTAGATACTTTCGGACTCCAGCAGTCCGTGAATGAAATGACGAACAAACAGGGTAACATAGTAGACTGGGTAGTCTACAGAGACAGTGATCATCTTCTCAAATCCTCAACCGTTGACGATAACCTAGCATCGGATCATTATGCTGTGAAGTATGAATTAGATATCGTTAGGCCCGCCGTTCCAAAGACTTACAAGGAAGTTAGGAAAATTTCTGCTATCGATATAGAGGCTTTCAAATCTGATCTGAGCACGGCCATACTGAGCGAGCCATCGGCCTGTCAGCTGACCTCTGCCCTCCGTGCCATGCTTGATAAGCATGCTCCAGTGAGCAGGCGCTTGATCACTGATCGCTCACTGTGTCAATGGCACAACACAGTGGGTCCGGAGTTGTCCGAGGCCAAGCAGGAGAGGAGGGGGGCTGAGAGGCGATGGCGCGCCACGGGACTGACTGTGAAATATCAAACTGCGAGAAATCATGTTACTGACATTGTTCATCAAGCAAAAACTTTGTTCTATTCTTCAAAGATATTGGCCTGTAATACGGCCAAGCAACTATTTAATGTCACAAATAGTCTCCTAGGCAAAGTCAGCTACTCCCCCCTTCCCACCATCTTCCAAACTCAAGAGCTCCCTCAGAAATTCTTAGAGTTTTTCAATGGAAAAATTGACACTATCCGTGAAAAGCTAGATTCTACTGCACCTGTACATCCTCTGAATGACAAAGTTTACTGTGGACCTCCTTTGGCTTGTTTTAGTCCTGTTAGTCAAGACTATGTCAAAAAACTTTGTTTGCGATGCAGCCCTAAATCATGTGAACTTGATGCCATTCCCACTTACTTGCTCTTTCAGTGCATTGATGATGTCCTACCCCATCTTACTCATGTTATCAATACCTCTTTGTCCTCTGGTAACGTTCCTGAAATCTTCCGGTCCGCAGTGGTACGTCCATTGATCAAGAAACCTTCATTAGATAAAAATGTTTTAAAGAATTATCGGCCTGTATCAAATTTGTCATTTCTATCAAAATTATTGGAGAAGATCGTTTTGGAACAAATTCTAGAACATCTCGAAAAGAATCACCTTTTGAATCCTCATCAATCTGCTTACAGACAAGGCCATAGTTGTGAGACAGCACTCCTCCGTATAGTCAATGACCTCCTCTGCGGGCTTGACGACGGGAATGTTTCCTTATTAGCGATGTTAGACCTCTCTGCAGCATTTGACACGATCGATCATAATATTTTGTTCTCAC
>JAMYXO010001048.1:20000-22500 GCA_033310375.1 Conus canariensis
ATGGGTGTCTGAATCACTGGAATGGAGCGATGTATCGTCGGCAAACATTTCGCACTTACATTTAACATAAAAAGGTAAATCATTGATATAGATAGAAAACAGAAGAGGACCTAATACAGAGCCTTGTGGTACTCCGTATTTGACAGGCAAAAAGTTTGACATTTTGTTGTTAACTGTTACTGCTTGCTTTCTGTTACATAGAAAAGAAGACAAGAGATTAATGAATTCTGGATTTAATTTATACAGTTCTAATTTGCGCAGTAGGAGAGGATGATTTATAACATCAAACGCTTTCTCAAAGTCTATAAAAAGAATACCAGTAAATTTATTTTCGTTTATACTGCATAGAAGGCTATCAACGAGCTGTATGAGGGCTGTATGACAGGAATGATTTTCACGGAAACCAGACTGATCTTCATTGAGTAAATTATTTTTAGCAAGGTAAGAATAGAGGGACTTTTGCATGTGCTTTTCAATAGGCTTAGATAAAGCAGATAAAATAGAAACAGGTCGATAATTTGATGGATTTGATGTATCACCAGATTTATGGAGAGGAATAACTTTAGCTTCCTTAAATTTTAAAGGAAAGGTTTGTTTATCTATACACAAATTGTATAAATAAGTTAGCGTGTCAGAGATAACTGGGCATGAAACTTTTAGTATTTTTACATCTAAACCGTCTAAATCGCGTGCACCAGATTGTTTTAAAGATGAGAAACTTTTACTGACATCCAATACCGTCATTGGTTGGAGAGTAAAAGGAAAGTAAACATTCTTTGAATCAAGGTAAAGTTTTAAGTGGCTGAGATCATTTTCATTGGACCTGTCATGTAATATGATTTTATCTTTGATGTTTGTAAAGTGGTTGTTTAACTGATTTGCAGATACGTCTGTAAGAATTTGCTGACTTCTTGATACTTGTTTATTATTCAACATATTGATAGCTTTCCAGATCTGACGTGAATCCTTTGTAGAAATTAACATCTTTTGGAAGTAATTGCGTTTAGATTTTCGTTTCATTGAGTTTACCTTATTTCTTTGTTTTCGAAATTCTTTACTTGTTCCGAAATTGCTTAAATGATTTCTTTTATTAATTTCTATATCAATTTCTTTTGTTATCCACGGTGGTTTTGTTTCTTGTTTGACTCTTTTCTTTATGAATGGAGCATGCTTGTTATATACAGAAGTAAATGTACTGATCCAATATTCAGCTGCTTCATCAGGATCTCTTATTTGATATATGTAGTCCATCTGTGCCGTGGCAAGGTCTGAAAGGAAATCTTCTTCTTTAAAGTTTCTAAAGCTTCTATAATATATGATCTTATGCCCTACCTTTGGAACTTTAACACGGGTTTTGTACCAAGTAAGACAAACGGGATTATGGTCACTACATCCACATGGTGGAGCACATACTTCAATAATAGGTTGTCTTGTGTTTGTGTAAATGTGATCAATTAAGGTGCTTGAATGTTCAGTTACACGGGTTGGTTTGTCAATAAGTTGTTCTAGGCCGTGTAAAGTGTAGTTTTGATGCCACTTGGGTTTGGGTTTCGTTAAATCTATATTAAAATCTCCCAAAATGATAGTTTCAAAACTTAGCATCGTTACTTCATCCATAAGGACACTAAATTTGTCTTGCCAGTCTGTAGTTTCTGATGGATTTCTGTATATAAATCCTATGATTAGTGGTTTACTGTTTTTCATGCTTATTTCAATCCATACAGATTCAATGTCATAATTTTCTAGATTATTCAGTTTTTTGTAGTTTAACGAAGATGCAACATACAATAGTATGCCTGTGGTTTTGGGTTTATGTGGATCTAGTCGAATTATCTGGTATCCTGGCATATTCATATCAGCATCAGTTATTTGTGAGGACAAACGGGATTCTGCGAAACAAAATACATGAAAATTGTTACCATTGTTGTGAAGAATAGTTGCAATATCGTCTTTCTTATTTGTTGCATTGTTAATGTTCAAGTAGCCTATTCGAAGTCCTTGTTTTATTGGCCACGTATCTAATGTTAAAGACATGTTGCAGATCGTTTGGGAATAATTTCAATAAGTCTAGAAAAGTTTTTTTCAGTTTTAGAATGTGTATATACAACAAGTAATGCAATGTATATCTGAGTTATAAAGCTCAAAGAGTAAAAAAGAAAGGACAAGTAGTTCGGGTAAGTGAACACCGCCTTCAGCGTTACTAGATACACACTGCACACACTGTATCTTCTATACTGCAACAGCAATTGAGTTCAATGACAAAAATGAAAAAAAAAAAAAGATTCTTTACAAAATAATCTCTAACATTCATACACACATTCACTCAGATAGGACCAAAAAAAAAAAAAATATATATATTATATATATATATATATATTAATGTACCAACAGAATAACAGACAAATGCAACAATCTTCAAACCAGAAAAAAATGCATTAAGAAAATCAGATAAAGTACAACAGAAATAATCGCAGTCCGCCAAATTCGAAATTCAAGGGTC
>JAMYXO010001049.1:0-33939 GCA_033310375.1 Conus canariensis
TAAAAAAAGTCGCTGATCACTTGGTACTGAACAAGATTTTACAAAATGCGGAACAGGGTGGGGTTTGGGGGGGAAGGGAGGGCGTAAAGGGTAAAATTGAAGAACCGAAAACTAAGGACAAGTCACAAAATTGTGCAAACCTTTACTGTCAGCTTTTCGAGACTTTTGCCTTGTTTTTCTAATCAAACGTTTTTTCACGGTTTTTTTTTTTGGCAGTTGAGGGCCCTCACTCGTCTTGGCTGGTTTGTGGTTGTGATAAACCTTCCCTGGTAACCATCCATTGAAAACACAAATACTTTCTGTGGTATTTTTACCGTCACAGGGAAATATACAAGCAAAAAAAAATGCTAAAGAGGCCAGCCGGGCCACAAAAAAACGAAGGAACCGACCATAAAGAAAAAAAGTACAAAAATTTTAAGCCAGGAAAAGTCAAAATAAAGGACAAATATTTTTAAAAACCATGCTTAAGGAAAAAAAAAGGGGGACCTTACGAGATATGGAAGCCAAAGGGGGCAACCGAACGGGGTGGTTTTCCCCCGGCCTTTTGAAAAATTAGAAACAAAAGTTTGAATATTTTTTCTTGAAACTTGGGAAGTGCAGGGCAAGGGGGGGAGAGGGGAGGAGTAGGCAGTTAGATACTTACTAATGCGGGTTTTCTTCTCTACTACACTGTCGTAAAGATTACCTTTTTAAAAAAAAGGAAAAAAAAAACTATTGAAGTATACATTAATTTCTCTTTCTCTCTCTCTCTTCTCTCTTTTCTCTCTCTCTCTCCCACCCAAAAAACAACACCCCACACACCACACACACACACAACCGATACACACGCAAAGCCCCCCACACACAACAGATACACACGGCGAGCGCGCGCGCGCGCGCACCACACTCAGCACACGCACACGCAAACCCCTGCAAAATGATAAAAAGCATTTCATACCCCACGAACACATAAAAAAGCGCGCACGCACCGCACTCAGTTTCGCACCACACACACACACACACACACACCCACACACACACACACACACAACACAACACACACCAATGACACACACATACATACACATCGTGGCCGCGCGCGCGCAAAACACAACACAAACAACACCACACACACACACAACACACAACACCACACAACCCTGCACCCAAACCTTCACAAGCATGCACGCCGCAGGGGCAGAGACAACGCAGAAAACGACGGGCAGAAAAGAGACAGAAACAGAGACAGGAGATGAAGGGGGGAGGGGTGTTATGCAATACAAAGATGATTCCTGCCTTCGGCGTGTTATGCAAAAAAAAAAGATGATTCCCTGCCTTCTGGCGTTTATGCATTACAAAGTGATTCCCCTCCTTTGGCGTGTTTTGCATTCAAAATTTATTCCCCGTGCCTTCTGGCCCTGTTATGCTTTTCAAAGATATTCCGTGCCTTCTGGGTGTTATGCCCAAAACAAAATGATTCCCCTGCCTTTCTGGCGTTTTTGCATTTCAAAGATGAAATTCCCCTGCCTTCTGGCGTGTTATGCTACAAAGATTTCCGTGCCTTCTGGCGTGGTTTTTTCATTCAAAGATGATTCCGGCCTTTGGGTGTTATGCAATACAAAGATGTTTTCCGTGCCTTCTGGCTGTTTATGCAATCAAAGAGATTTCCGGCCTTTTGGCGTGTTATGGGTACAAAGATGATTCCGTGCCTTCGGGGGGTGTTATGATTACAAAGATGATTCCGTCCTTCTGGCGTTTTTTATGCATTACAAAGATGATTCCGTGCCTTCTGGCGTGGGTTTTTTCAATACAAAGAGATTCCGTGCCTTCTGGCTTTGTTATGCTTAAAAAGATGATTCCCGTGCCTTTGGGTTTATCTTTTTACAAAGATGATTCCCCGTGCCTTCGGGGTGTTATGCATTTCAAAGATGATTCCCGTCCTTCTGGCCAACTACAAATTAAACCCGTAATTCACCTTCAACACAAAAACGGTTTTGATAAATTTGTGACCAAAAGTGGCCGAGGGCCTCTTTTTTCTTTCTGTGATAAATTTCCCTGAAGTTAGCTTCTTTTTTCTTTGGAACTTTCTCGCCAGATCGTTATGTGTAGAAAAAGGGGTTTTGGAGGGGCTGATTGAATGGTAAAAAAAAAGAACACCCTTTGGGCTACGTTTAACCTTCCAGGAAACGGAAAAAATCCGGTTTTTTGCTAAGAGCCCCCCCAGGACACAAGGGGAACCACCACAAAAGCTGACATGGCGATAACCAAAGACGACGAGCAATGGAAAAATTCCTTGGACCTGGTTGTGTCCCCCCCTTCCAATGTTTTTTTTTTTGGGTCCCTTTTTGATCCCCTTTTGGGATAGTGTTGGGTTTGATTGTCCGAAAACCGGCCTGCCCCAGCAATCAAGAGGAAAAAACGACCAGATTGAATAAAAAACCCATGCGCTGAAAGAGTAATGGCGGCCGGGAAAAAGCCCCCTTGGGGCTGGCAAAAAAATGGAGATTGCTGTCTAGCTGAAGAAGATCCGTGGGACGTCACAGGGGTAAAGTATGAGGCCCCAGAGGATGGCGGAAAGTCGCCAAGTAAAGGAAAATCTTGGACTTTCCGGAGCTAACTTTCCGTTAGGTTCAGGTTTTTCAGGTTCAAAGGGACAATTGTTTTTTTGAATTTTGCCAGAACGGGGTTTTAAATGTCCCTTTAAATTTGTTATCTCGTTTTTAAAAAGTCAGTGAATATATTTTTGTTCGTACAACAAAATTTTTTTTTAAGTGTTGAAGGTTTTTAAAACTAAAATGGGGGAACAAAAGCTTTTTTTGGGGAATGGGGTGAGGTTTCATGGAGCTTTTTATTTCATGGGGCCCCTATTTTTTTTTGTTTGTTTTGTTGTTAGTTTTTTTGTTTTAAGATTGGTCTGAGAGTTTTTGGCTTAGTAACTGCAGTAAAAAGGATTTTGAATGAATGTACATGTTTGAAAAGTCCCCCCCCGGTCCCAGAAAAGGATTGACCCGACATTTTCAAATCAGTAATCTCCCATGGTGACCCCAAACCTATAACTATCCGCCCGTTCCTCCCCGTTTGTTTTTTTTGTTCCCTATTTTTTTCATGAGAGGCAGAGAAGAAGGGTTTTTTTTTTTTTTCAGGCCTTCGTGGATTAGAAAGCCCTCCCCCAGTTACAGTGACATTTTGCAGATCTCGGATTACCATTTTAAACCCCCCCTCCCCCCCTCTTCTACCCCTCAATCACACCCTTTCCCCGTTTAGTGTAATAACATTTAGTCGTCAAAGGAAGTACCAAGCAAATAACGAGAGCCAAAGAAAACGACAAAGTCAGTGACTTTTTTAGCAGTGAGGGTTCCTCGTGGATGACCTTTTTGAACGGCCTGATATTGATAAATCCCGTGGACGCAGGGGGCCCCCCGGCATGCGACAGAATAAGCCTGAGTATGGTGTGTGCGGAGGTAGCTGAAAGGGAAAAAAGAATGCTTGCAAAAAAGAAAAAAAAAAAAAAGAAAATAACAATAGGGTTAACGGAAGAACAAAAAACACAAAGCCTAGTCAAGAAACCCCATCTGAAAATATTGCCATTTAATGGATTCCCCAGGAAGAATGCATGTCGTGTTTTTCTGTTATGAAAATACTGTTCCCCCCTTTAATAATAAAAAACCAAGGGGAACCCTTTTTAAAAAATAGTAAATGAAAATTACTACCTAACTAAAAAATGGAAAAAAGCATAATTGAAAACTAGGAAAAAACTACATATTTAAACACCTTCGTCACGACAGAACGACCCTTTTTATGCACGAAGATGCAACGTCCCCCAAAATGAAAAATGATGATAATGTCGTTGACGATCCCGATGTGAGATGAAGATGATAATGTTTATGAAAGATGGAAGATGTTGATGATGATTAGGAATAACAAAAGGAATCGGCACGGAGTTTCTTACATAACATCCTTTTTTCTCCAAAAAATGTTCCCAGTTGTCGGGGTTTATAAAAAATTCAGTTTACTCAAAACAGCTACGCTTATTCAAGCTTAGTTTTATGCCTGGTTCACTATTCATTCGTAAATAAATCAGATTTCGTACAGCGTATTCATTATCATTCATTTGAGTGTGTCAAACGTTTGTTTTTTAAATTATCTTTCCAAAAGTTTTTTTCTTTTTTTTTTTTTTTTTTTTTTTGAGGGGTACAAATTTTCTTGACTTTTTCGAAGGTAAAATTCCCCCCAATTTATTTTAATTCTGTGGGGGGTGTGTTTTTGTGTTTTTGGGGGTTTTGGGGGGGGTGGGGTTGTGTTGGGTGGTGTGGGTTTTGGGTGGGTGGGGGTTTGTGCTTGCGCCCCACTTGCCTCTTGCTTGTGGTTGTGTGTGTGTGTGTGTGTGGTGTGGGGTGTGTGTGTGGGGGGGTGTGTTTGTGGGTGGTGAAATTGTCATTTTTACGGGTTTTTTTTTCATTCTTTAAAAAAAACCCAAAAAATTTTTTGTTATAGGAAAATTTCAATCCATGGGGCCCCTCCCGCACAAGAAATCCTGTCGCTTACCCCGGAAAAATTCAAAACTCCACAATTAAAAGGAAAAAAAACACAAATAAACAACAAAAAACTCCCCCGTCACAAACACGGGACAAAAACGTCAAAATATTCAACAAATCCATGCATTTTTTTATATGGAAAAATCTTAACTTTAAAAATTTCTGTTTGAAAGAAAGGATCGTATCCTTCAGGTTTCTTTAGGCGAAAAAAAATGAGTCAAAATTATAATTTTAGATTTTATAATTCATATCATAAAAGGAAACTTATCACAAGAATACAAAGTCATGGTCAAATTATACGTACTAAAAGGATTACACAGAAAAACTAAATCCAAAGGCCATTTTTAAAAAATTTTAAAAAAAGTGAATTCGTCAAAAGTTTAAATGTCATGTAAAAACCCCGCGAAAGGTCGGTGACATCTCAAAAAAAATTAAAAAAACAAATTATTTAAAAAAAAAATTCCCAAAATTTTTTTTTTACACAGGGGAACTTTTTCTGCCATGGCTGGCTTTTCCCCCCTTTTCCCTCTCCCCCCCCCCTTTCCCTCCCTTCCCCCCCACAACTCTCGGGCGAAGTGAATCGTTTTAAAAGTTTGGCCCCCTTCTCTTTTTATGTCCCTCGGGGTTTTGGGTGACATGTCCCATTAATTACCAACTGCCAGCACTGTCAGGAAGACGACAAGGGCCCCCGGAAACAAGAAAAGAAAAAAAAGGCACGGAAAAAAACCCCGATCCATGATGAAAGCCCACTTTTTTTCACGCAGAATCTCTTGCCAAACCGGAAACGGAAAACGATGTCCTTACCCATAAACTGTTTTCCTTTTCCGCAAAGAGTGCCTTTGGGTTTTTTTTTGTCTGCCGGGCCACCTCAGATAATAACAGTCGTAGTGCAGTGCTGTAATGGATTTAGTAGAGGGCTACAGGGAATCATGAATAAAAAGAAATGGAGGTGGGATAGCAGTAGTAGAAGTAGTATGGCGGTCCCCTTGGGGGTTGGTGGGTTGGTGGTGGTAGCATCCAGCAGAACAGTTGTAGTAGTAGCAGCAAAAACAAATAGTAGCAGGTTGTATACAACAGCATAGCATTAGTTTTATACCTGCATGGTTTTTTAAATAATATATATATTATATATATTATATTTGTTAAAAAAATTTTTAAAAAAGAAGTATTAAATTTTTTTTTTTTTAATATTTTTTAACAATTTTCTCCCCAAGGGGTTGAGCACCTTCAATTTTTTAAGGACTCTTTTATATTGTTCTAAATATAAAATATAATTTAATATATATTGGTTTTTTGGTGGGGGTGTGGGGGGGTGGTTTGTGTTTGTTGTGTGTGTGTGTGTGTGGGGGGTGCGTTTTCTTGGGGGGGTGCGTGTGGGTGGGGGTGTTTTGGTGTGTGTGTGTGTGAGCGAGCGTGCGTGCTACTGGTGGTTGCGTGCGTGCGTGGTGTGTGTGTGTGAAATTTTTTGCGTGTGCTAAAATGCCCCTGCGTGCGGCGCGCGCGCGGTGATGTGTGTGGGTGTGTGTGTTGTGGTTGTGTGGGGGGGGGTGTGGGGGGTGTGTTTCCGTGGCCTTTGTGGTTTGGGGTGTTGGTGTGTGGTGTGTGTGGTGTGGGTGGTGGTGCCGTGTGCGGTGTGTGTTTTGTGTGGGCCGCGTGTGAGTGTGCGCCCGGAAAAAAAATTGGGTGTGGCTGTGTGTGGAATTGTGCGTGTGTGTGTGTGTGTTTTTTTCGTGTGTGTGTGTTGTGTTGTGGGGATTGTGGGGGTGTGCGTGTGTGGGCAGTGCCCCTGCTTGGTTGGGGTTTTTGTGTGGTGTGGGTGTTTTTGTGTTGTGTGGTGTTTGCTGTGGGTGGGCCCCTGCTCACGCACGGGGGTGCGCGTGTTTTTCCCTGGCTCCTCTCCCCTCACGTTTTGAAACCCCATGCCCCCTTCTTCTTTACTATCCCTGGTTTCCCAAAATGTCGGAAGAAAAACCATCCACCCTTCCTCTGGGTGTCATTCAACAGATCATTGCAAAAACCCTTACAAAACAATGCCGCTATCTAGGATGCCCCCACGATTCCCCAAATTTTCCCCCTGCCCCAAAAGCCTGATAGGGAGGGGCGGATGGGGTTTCCTCCCAACTCACGTTTTGGGGCCCCTGGTGTGAGAGGGGTCTTGACGCCGGCCTGTGAGCTGAAACCCCGGAAACCGAAAAGTTCCCCCTGCGCAGAATTTTCGATTAATCAGGCCCTGGCAACATTTTTCCCGGGAAAGAGAGAAAAAGCGCCCCCCTTTTTTGGAGATATCGTTTTTAGGTGACTCCAGGGGCCGGCATCCCGAACATAAAATACATCCGGGGTTCCAACAATGCGCCGGGGGGACCATTAAGGCATCGGATCAGTGAAACAAAATTGATTCAAATTTGAAGATTTTTCCGTGATTAAGGCTTCTTGCGTTTCGTGAGGAGTGGAGAAAAACCTGGGGCGAAATTTAAAATTGACCCCGAAGGGCAATCATTCACAAAAAGAAACGGAAGAGGATAAAAAATCTCGAAAACTCATAACCCGCAATAGGTCTGTACCGTAAAAATTACTGAAAAACCTGGGGCGAAGGTAAAATGGGGCGGGGGGAAAAAAAAAAAAACTTCGCAATGAAGGGGAAAGAATAAAAGATCGGAACTCATTAAACCATCAAGAGTCTTTTACCGGGGGAAAAACTTACTGAAAAACCACTATCGTTTATATCCCAATTGTTTCAGGCCCTCTCTTATAATTTCTTCGTTTTTTTATATTAAAATCCCGAAGAAAAGCTCAAGTTAAGGAACGTCTGTCAATTTTTTCATTAGATCCTGTCAGTTAGATCACCTCTTTTAGATGGGGCGTGTTTCTACAGAGGTTTTTTTTAAATTTGTTGTTGTCCTCGTTCCGGTCTGTAAATAAATGACATTTTGAGATATTTTTAGCACCGTTTTTTAGCAACGTATTTCATCAAAATTATTATTGTGCTTTTCGTGTCCCCGTCATTTAAATTTGCCCCCAAAACAAAAACTGTATCCCCCTTAAAAAGTATTAATTTAACCCCCCCAAAAAAAAAATTTTTTTCCCCCCCAAACGTTTTACAACAAAAAAGTAAACACAAAACAAAAACACCCAAAGACCAGTTTACCCCCAAAAAACCCCCCCCATCTAACTTTCCCTTTCCCATTTAAAACCCCACCTGGGCGTCCCCCCAAGGGGGTCCCCCAAATTTCCAAAAAAATTAAAAAAAAAAAAAAAAAAAAAAAAAAAACCCGCCCCCCCCCCCCCCCCCATTTTCAATTTTATCCGTTTCAATTTTTTTCCCCATTCAGGGGGGGAAAACCAAAAAGACCTTTAAGGGGGCGGGGGGTAATTTTTTTTTGGATGGGGAAAATTTTTTGGGGGTTTTGGGAAAACGCGCTTATTAAAACAATAAACCTTTTTAAAATTACCCCCCAAAGCCAAAATGTTTGCCCTTCCACCCAAAAATTTTGTACCCCCTTCCCCAACCCCGGAAAAAATCGTTCCCCCCCCACAAAACCAATAAAAATTTTTTTGAACCCCTTTTCGTTTTATCCCAAAAGGCAAAAACATTATCAACCACAGGCTTTCCTGGGTCTTTGAAAAAGAAAAACTCGCAGAAGACCACGATTCACCCCAGGGAAAAACCCCCAGGCGGAGGCGTCATCCCGGAGTTTTCAGATTGAGAATCCAGACAGAGAGGAGGACACCTGAGGCCCCCCCTGGCCCAGCAACAAGGTCAAAATACCGCCAAGTGGACACCTGCCCATTCAGAGATACATGAACGTCTCAGACCCAGCCGCCCCCCAGACAGACCCAGTTTCACCAGTGTTTGGATACCTGTTAGGCAAGCTTTTATCCTAACCAGGTCAGTGGTAAGAATCAAAACGATCCCTTTTTAGGGGTGAAGGTAAAGGTGAATTTTAGTTTTTCCCGGCACTGGCTTTCCCCTTTCGAAAATTTTTTTGAGTGTGTCCCCCCGGTCCCCCCAAAACAGTCTGCTTAGGGGGTTGACATTGGGACGACAATAGGTTTTTAGTTTTTTATCCTTTTAAGAGATGCGTCCACCTGATGCTTCATTTTTTCCGAACGCTTGCAAGTGTTTTTGGAGATTGCCAGGGATTTTTTTTTCTTCAGTATTTAGAGTGCGTGCTGTTACATTTTGGTCAAAAAACCCGTATGGTGGCTCCTTTACAGTTATCCAAAAATGGTTTTTAACACACACCCAAACACCAACAACACACACACACACACACACACACACACACACACACACACACAAACCCCCGCCACACACACACACACACACACACACACAAACCCCACACACAACAACACACACTAATCAAAACAACAAAACAAAACACACACACAAACTGAACCGCCCGCGCGGCCCCAACACACACACACACACAACCACACAACCCCCACACCACACACACACACCCCACAACCCCACACACACTGGGTGCTGTACATAGTGTCAAACCATCGGTGTACTTACATTTTATCCTATCTGGTAAATTTTTAAATTTTTAAAATATCTATTATCTAAAAAATATATATTTTTGTGTGTGTGTATTAATAAAAAAATGGCAAATTCTGTCTGCGTGTTGTTGGGGGGGGTGGGGGGTTGTGGGGTTTTTGTGGGTGTGGGGGGGGTGTGTGGTGTGTGGGGGTTTTGGGGGTGTGGTGTGGGTGTGTGTAGTATAGACTCAAAAAAAAACGGCCAAAACCTTTTTAATGAAATTTGGCAGGGAAATCTGTTTTTGGACCCGAGGATGGTTTTGGGGTAATCCTAAAAAAAAATAAAACCGTTTTTAAAAAACCATTTTTAAAAAAAACTTTATAACGGTTTTCAAAGAATTTTCCTTTTTTTTCCCCCCCCTTTTTTTTTCAAAACCTGCCCCGTTTTGGGGACATTTTGACAGGTAAAAGGAAAAAATTCTTTTAAAAAATTAAACCCGTTTTTTTAAAATTTTTGGGGCAAAAAAATTTTTTTTTTTAAAACGTTATTTTAACAGTTAAAAAAAAAAAAAACCCGATAAAAACACCAAACCCCCTATATAAAAAAAAAATCCTTTTTTAAAACCCCGATTTCTTGGAAATTTTTTGGGAGGTAAACCCCTCTTGTTTTTTTTTGGACCCGAAAAGGGGGTTTTTTTTTGGGCCCTAAAAAATCTTAATTTAAAAAAAAAAAACCGTTTAAAATTTAAAAAATTTTAAAAAAAACTTTGTTTAAAAACGGTTTTTTTAAAACATCTTTTTTTTTTTTCCCTCTGCTTTTTTTTTTATCAAAAAAGCCGTTGTGACATTTCACAGGTTTAAAAGGGGGGTGCCTTTTTTCAAAAAAATTAGAAACCGTTTTAAAATTTTTGGCCCTTTTAAAAAAAAAACCCCGGGTTTAATCTATAACAGTTTAAAAAACCCGTTTTAAAAAAAAACCAAAACCCTTTAAAAAAAAAACGTTTTTTTAAAAATCCGAAAACTTGGGGGTTGGGGCCACCCAGAAAAGTTTTCCCCCTCGGGGGGGAATCGCCACCAAATTGACAAAGCCAAAAAGGAAATCCAGCGGGTAACATTGGGCAATTAGTAATCCTTGAAAAATTTAAAAATTTTTACCCGTTTTTTAAAAAAAAACCCTTCTTTTTTTAAAATTTTTGGTGTTTTTTGTAAAATTATGTAAAAAAGGTTTATATTTTTTTAAAGCCAAAAATTGATTAAAAAACTTTTTAGAAAAAAAAAAAATTTAAATTTTGAAAACCGTTAAAAAAAAAAACGTTATTTTATAAATTTAGGGAAAATTTTTGAAAAAAATTCGAAAAATACATGTGCGGTTTTTTAAAAAAAGAGAACGATTTTATATACAAATTTTTTTTTAAAATCCCCAAACTTTAAACATTGACCGTTTAAAAAAAACCCTTTTTTTTCTAAATTTTTTAAATTTTGCAAGTTTCTTGATAACATTCCGTATGCAAGTACAGTTTTGAAAACGCCCCGAACAAGGTTTTTGGAAATTTTTTATGAAACCAAAAATTAAAAATTGACCGTTAAAAAAAAAAACCGTTATTTTTTCAAACTTTTTCCCCGTTATTGATAAAAAATTTGGGATGCGTAAAATCCCCCTAACGGTAAAAGTAATTTTTGCAGCATGGGGGGGAACAGGGTAAAGGGGGGGAAAAATGAAAAAGGAATAGAAGGGGCCAGAAAAAATGATTGTACCGGCAAAGCCGAACACTATTTTTTCTTAGCACAGACCCCTTGATTAATCAACAAAACCTAAATAAACTACTTTTCTGCAAAAAGTCTTTCCTACAAAAAAAAGGCATCGAAAAAAGGAAGTGGGAACAGTGATGCAGGGGAAAAAATCAGCGAGAAAAACACTGGACGTGCTAGGGAAGACCCCAAGGAAAAGGGGGCAGGGGCAGGCGGAAATCGGGCGAGAGACGCACCGGCGTGCTAGCTGATTGAAACCCCCTTTGGAGAAAAGAAACGGAATGCTTCCTCATTTTCCCCGGCTCTTCATAAAAAAATTTTTGGGGGTCCCAGAATCCCTTAAATCCGGGGGTTTGGGGCATGCATGTGTGAAAAACAATAAAAATTTTTTTGGGAAAAGGGGGGAGGGAGAGAGGGAAAAAGGGAGCGAAGAAGGGGAGAGGGAGGGGGAAAAACGAGACGAGAAGAGGGGCGAAAAAAAAAGGGGGGGGGGGGGAAGGGGGGGGGTGGGGGGGAGAAAAAACAAAAAAGGGGGGGGGCCGTCACGTTTTAAATCGCAAAGAATGTTCATATCCCGGGCAACGCCGGGGGGGCCCCCGCCCAGTCTAATATATAAATGGCCCCTTCTGTCTGCGTGGGGGGGTTTCGCTATAGACCAAAAACGGCCCCCAAAAGATTGTAATGAAATTTTTGGCAGGTACGTCTGTTTTTTGACCCCCAGGATGGTTTTTTGGGCTAAACTCCAAAAAATAAAACCGTTTTTTAAAAAAAAAAAATTTTAAAAAAAAGGGTTTTTAAAAAGGGGGTTTAAAGACATCTTTTTTCCCCCTGCTTTTCATCAAAAAGTCGTTGTGACATTTCCAGGTACAGGGCTGCTTCTCAAAAAATTTGAACCGTTTTTATTTGGCAGTTAAAAAAAAACGTTATTTATAACGTTAAAAACCGTTTTTTTTAAAAAAAAACAAACCCCTAATTTAAAAAAAAAAAAAAAAAAAAAACTGTTTTTTTTAAAAAAAAAAAAAAACCCATCTTCTGAGGGGGTTGGCCCGGGGGCCAAACGGGGTCCCTTTTGGGTCCCAGGGGCTTAAAATAAGCCTACGGGGGAAAATCCGCGGGCAACTGGGCCCCCCTTAGATAGGTCCATTATGACCATTTAAAAATTTTTACCGGAAAAAACCGTTCTTTTCAAAAAATTTAGGGCTTTTGATTATAAAAATTCGGTTTTACAGTCGTTTAAAACGGCAAAAAAATGATATACAAACCTTTACGAACCGAAAAATTTTAAAATTGCCGTTAAAAAAAAAAATTATTTTATAAATTTAGAGTATTCTTTGAAAAAATTCGATATTCATGTGCATTTTTTAAACGCTAAAAAAAAAAAATGATATTCAAAATTTTCAAAATCCAAAAAAAAAACATTGACCGTTTTTAAAAACCGTTATTTTCTAAATTCCGGGAAATTTGCAACGTTCTTGATAACTTCCGTATGCACGTAAAGTTTTAAAACGCTAAAATGTTAAGGAAATTTTATAAAAACCAAAAAATTAAAAAATTGACCGTTAAAAAACCCTTTTATTTTTAACTTTACACCGTTTTTTTTGATAAAAAATTCGGTTACGTGTGTCCATTTAAAAAAAAAAGTAAAATTTTGCCAAAAATGGATGGGAAAGGGTAGGGGGAAAAAGGGGAAAGGAAAGAGGGGCCCAAAAAAATATTGTACCGGCAAAGCCTGATACACATTTTTTTACATTAAAAACAGACCCGTTAAAATTTAAATCAAGCAAAACCTAAAAAACACTACCCCTTTTGCCAAAGCTGTTCCCCACAAAATTAAAGGGAAACAGGAATGGAAGTGGGGGAACGTGGGTGCAGGCGGAAAATCGGCGAGAGAAGCAAAATTGGCGTGCTAGGGGGAAAATCTAGAGGAAAAAGGGGCCCGAAGGCCCTGGGAAAATCGGGGGAGGAAGCACTCGACGTCGGGGAAAAAACTAGAGGGGAAAAGGAACCCGAGACGGAGCAGACCCCTGTCCGGACTGCATCTCGCGTGCCCGGGAAGAACCACATGGGCGCAAGCAAGGCGCAAGCAAACAGGAGATCACGAGCCCCAAGCTAAGGCAAAGAACATTGCGGGGTAAAAGCAGCCTTTTCCTAAAGACAGCCGAACTAAAAACTTAAACTTGCCGTTTTTTTAAAACCGGAGTTTTTTTTCCCCAAAATTTTACCTTATTTTATAAAAAAATTTGGTAGCGTATTCCCCCGTAACGGTTAAAAAATTTGGGCAGAATCCATCTTGATCCAAGTGGGTTTGGGGATGCTGGGGTTTGGGGAAAAAAATAGAAGTAGAGAAAAAAGAGAGAGGAAAAAGAGAGAGAAAGAGAGAAAGAGAGAGGAAGAGAGAGAGAGAGAGAGAGGGGGAGAAAAAAAGAGAAGAAGTTATTTGAGGGGGGGGGGGGGGGGGGGGGGTTTGTTTGTAAATAAAAACAATTTAAAACATGTTTTTTTGCCGTCACAGAGTACCGCAAAGAAAAATTTCAATCCCCCTTTATATTTTTAATTATAAATTTTTAAAAAAATTTATAAACAGACATGCCGCACACGCAACAAACCCCACACACACACACAAACACGCACCCCATTTAACACCCAAACACACCCAAAAAAAACACACCCCAAAAACACACACACACCACACACACCACAAACACACACACAACCCAACCCCACGAAAACACAACACACACACAACACACACAACACACACCACACTGACCCGACTGCCCGCACGGAGGTCTTTTGGGATCTGGGGCGGCCCCACTGAGGTAGACGGCGAAGGCGAGGGGGACGGTGATGGGGTGCCCATTTCCCCCCGGAGGGCTGCGGGCAGAGCGAAGACCCGGGGGAGGGTCAGCGACGGAAAGGGGACAGGGATATGATGGGGACCACGTAGTAGTCCCAAAAACGCTCAAATTTTTTAAGGAACGCGATCAGGGTCCGATCACTGTAGGAGGAATGAAGAAGACAAAATTAAAAGAAAAAGCAGGGAAAAAGGAAAAGGGGACGGAGGAGGCGAAGGAGGAGGAGGAGGGGAGCGGGAACAGAAAAAGGGAAAAAAGCAGGAGAAGGAAGAGGAGGAGGGCCCGGAGAAGGGGAAGGAAGGAAGAGGAGGAAGGGGGGGGGGGAAGGAACAGGAGGAGAAGGAGAAGGAAAGAGTAAGGGGGAAGGGGGGTGGGGAAAAGGAAAAACGAGGAGGAGGAAAAAAGGGGGACCACAGCAACAACAAATGACGATGACGACGACGACGCGACAAAAAAGAAGAATAATTTTTGGGAAAGGGAAAAAAATTGGTTTGCAAAAAAAAGCACGAGGCCACAAGATAGCATTTATGATAAAAAAACATGAAGCAATGTGTCCTAAACTAAAGCAGCAAAAACATTCCCCCCAAAAACGCAGTTGAAATTTTGCCCTAAAACAAAAAACAGGATGAAATTTTCAGGTAACATTATGAACATGATCTCTTCAAAAATTCAATAAAACTGGAGAACATTTTTCAATGATCACTCAATGATCTTTCGTTGTAAGTCCCCGGAAAACTTTATTTCTTCATTTTGTTTCCCCCTTCCCCCACGGACATGGCTTTTCCCCAAAAAGAAAAATACCACAAAAAGATGTTTCCTTAATTTCCATTATTTTTTTTAAAGCCATACTTTACATGCAAATTTTTTATCAAAGAAAAAATCGCCTTGCGTCTTTTTCAGAGCAAAAAGATGAATTAGGCGGACCCCAAACTGGAATTTTTTTTCGATTATCATATTCTTTGAAAAATCAACGCACCGAGAAGAGGTTTTTTGTGTGGCACGGGAGGATGGGGTGGAAGGCGAAAGGATGGGGGTGACGGGGAAAAAAGGGGCAATTCAAAAAAAAGTACTTTTTTTACACGGGCAAAAAAGCTTGCTATGTTTGTGTGGGGAAATAGTGCATGGAAACAGGCACAACACAACCAGCTTCTGTGACAATCTTCCTAGTTCTCTGCGGAAAGGGGTGGTGGGAAACAAAAGGAACGAGGGGCAAAAAGGTTTTGAAAGGCTTTGCTTCGACAGGTTCTTTTTTTATTTTTTTTTCATCATAATAAAAAAAAAATGCATTCATGGTTGGCCCTTCCCCGTGTTTTTTTTTGTCCGTGGACACAGAAAAAAGTCTACTGAATGTATTAGTTTATAAAAATTTCGTAAAGGGGACCCTAATAGCCCGCTTGAAAATGGATTTTTCTACCTTGCTAGATACCATGGCAAACCCTCACAATTTCAAGCAAATGCTTTGTGTGTTTTGTGGGCTTTCTTTAAAATTAATTTTTTATGACCGTTTTTTCTCAATGTCATAAACCCCAAACTTCAAGAAGGAGGAAAAAAAAGAACAAAAAAGTTTGAATTTGAAGCATAAGCACACAAAACGTATAGAGACAAAGTATACTGCATTAGGGAAAACTGTTTTCTGAAAGAGATGAACTAAAGGAAGAAAGCAAAAAAGCCGATTCGATACAAAAGAAGAAAAAGGAAACAAAAATTATCAAAAAAAAGAAGAAAAAAAAAAATGAAAAGAAAGCAAAGAAAAGAAAAAAAACAAGAATAAAGAAGGAAAGAAAGCAAGAAGAAAGAAATGAAAAGAATAGAAAAGAATAAAAAAAAAGACAAAGCTGGACAGGACAAGCAGATAGACAGAAAAGGATAGAAGAAGGAAAGTAAGGCTTTCAGGCTAAAATAAAGATAACAAGATTAGAAAAAAAGCAGGTGGTGTGTGGAAAAGAGTTAAAAGTTTTAATGTAAATCAAACTGACCTGGTGTCAGACACGGTTCCCACGGTGAAATTCAGGTAGATCTCCAGGATCCCGCGGAAGCGTCACTTGTACCACTCCATCCTGACGGAATCTGTTTGGAAAGCTGACGTCCAATATCATGACGTGTGGATGGACACAGGGTGGAGATGGACGTCTGGCAAACTCTTGAGTTGTCAAAAGGTGTTATATAGCGTGTCAAAAGGGAAAGGGTAATATGTGACCGTCAAATGTGTCGCAAGGATGTCGGAACACCCCGCGGCGAACCAATTCACGTTGGCCCGGTACTGTCTATACTGTGGGGTGAAAGGACCAATGCCCATGGTTTTAAGAAACTTTATTTATACTTCGATCTTCAAGGGTTCAGGCACATATCATCATAGCATTCACTACAAACATATACGATAGTGGAATCATAAACAACTACTAGTAACATACAACCATATCACACGAACAACAACAACAACAATACATCATATTAAGGACCAAACAGCAACAACTACAACACGAACCGGTCTAATAACACATTTTCATCACCATTTATTCTACGACAGACAGTCATTATAGCCCCCCCATATTGTGAGTGTAAATTCTCTTAGGACTAAGGTCTTTTTAGACAGCGGTACCAAGCATGTTGTTGATGATGCCTCTCTCTCTCTCTATCTCTCTCTCTCTACCTCTTATCTTATTATCAGTCGTAAAGAATTTTTTCTTGTCTTGTCTCTTGCCTTGTCTCTATCTCTCTATTCTCTCACTCTCTCTCTCTCTCTCTCCTCTCTTCTCTCTCTCAGCTCTCTCTCTCTCTCTGGTATCACTCAACGTCATGTAGATATCTTTCGAATAGCACAAGCTCTGTCATGGATTCTTCTACAGAGTTACGAAATGGTGCACGTCCGGTATCCAAAGTCGTTTTGGGGGTAGGTTTAATGTAGTTGGTTTGGTTGTAGTCGGAACTGTTCCATCTCAAAGGTTGGTGGCTTGCCAACTGGACATCAAACAGCGAACCGAGAGGTCAGCTGCTGACTTGATTTCGTCCAGTTCCGTGAAGATGAGAAGTGGAAAATGACTTAGGGGTCACTGTGTCGTGCACATGAGTCGTCAGTGTTGTATAGTCTGAAGGTCACGATCAGACTGCCAGCTATCTGCACTGCTCTCACTAAACATGCAACAAGTCACCAGAGTTAGGCCTTACGTGCACTCCAGTCCTTGACTTCATATCTCCAGGGAGGGTTCTCTGCCCTCCCTCAGAGATGGACCCATTCTCGCTGTATCCTGCAGCCATGCTATGCTATACCTGAAAAGCAAAATTTTTTGTCTCAGCTGCCGTGTTCCCAAAATAAGAAGGGACGCGCACATCACTCGCGAAGGAAGGCATTGCTGCATTTCTTTTTGGGTAATTTTTCATTAGACCTGGGAATTGAGAACAACATCCCACTAACTAACATGCGCGCGCCAGAGGAATCAGGCCGGGAACATGAGTATGATCGAAGAATTCAGGACAGGATGTGTATCATGATTGCACAATCAGGGAAAGGATGAATATAACTGAAGAATCAGCAAGGGGATGAGGCATTGTTTGTAGAATCCGAAAGGGAGATGATTTGGTAACCGGGGAGGGGATGACTTATGTTTGAAAAATCGGAGGAGGAAGAGTTATGGCTGACAGAGGTTTACTCGAATACGTCACAAATTTGGGGTGCGTTGTACGAGTATACAATGCGCTGCATAAGTCAAATTTGTCGCGAATCACTACTGCATTAAAAATGGAGAGTCGAACATACCCAGAGACTGGGCTTGTCTCTCATGTGGCGCTTTGGCTGTCCACTGGACAACATCACCTCACAAAGCTCAACAGTAACAATTCAGTACTTTATATTCCACTTCCGTTTTTATCTCGGTGGGTTTTTCTGTTTTCCCTTTCGAAAATTTTAAGGCAGAAATGGAGAGCAACCATCCTCCATCTCCCACCCTTCACAACTCCCCTTCTGCTCCCCATGTTCATTTACCAATGACTAACACACACACACACACACAACACACACAATCACACACACACACACACTACACAACACACCACTGTGCAGGCACGGAGGCACGCCACTTACACACTTGCCACGCTTATCGCAATCAAGCATGATTGTGAGCGCGTGTGTACACACTCTCACACAACAACACACACACACTACACACACAACACACAACAACACACTCACACACACACGCCACAACGCACGCACGCACACGCGCAACAGAATATTTTTAAATCGGAAGAATTCAAAAGCAACATGAAAATGCTTCCACTCCAGGTCAAGCAACAAATACCCTCATAAACGATTTCATCTTAAATAAACAAGATTGCAATAAGCATATAATCGTTACTCCCAGTTTATCTAGATACGCATGAGATATTCCATAAGAGGCAAAATACCGTTTTAGACTCTCGTTATAGCATTAGTAACAGCTATTCTGGTAAACATCGGCCGTCATCTGTGGACCCATAATGAACCAATAATTTACAAAATTTTCAGTAAGATCGGCCTTGTACTTTCTAAGATATTCTGTATTAAGAAGATAATCCGTTTTATGGGCCGTTAATATCCGTTAGTAAAAGGTGTATATACGGGTTTTAAAATTACACATCGAGCAATGATCCCATGACCCGTATGACATACCACACTATAATTTTGAGTTAGAATCGACCATGTACTTCTGAGATATTCATAATAAACCGTTATAGCCGTATAGTAATCACACTTAGTAACTATCAACACAACATCTACAACACACCACACATCACCTACTACATCACTCACATCACATTACATACCACAAACACACACACTATAACACTCACAAAACATATCAACACACAACACACACACACACCACTCACACACACACACAGGAGTTGTTTCAAAACCATGAAAATTAATGGATTTTAATATTGACCACGGTTCGGCTAAGAAAAAAAATACAAATATTAATGCTTTATTTGTTTACTCTGGTTTTGACCCTGGAAATCTTCACACAATTGTTCCATGATTGGATCGGTCTTTACTTTTCGTCTATAGCGGTTGTTGATGCGTTGGTGGTGGTTTGTATCATATATACGTTCTTGGATTATTCTTATTGAACTTTTTGTGTATTGTTAGCAAGTAAATAGTGTTTTTACTGTACTTATGTTCTATTTGCATATCCTTTTATTGTTGGGTTTATCTTGTTGTTTATTTTGATGTGGTTTCTAGCCGTTCTTAGGCCGATTGGGGACGGGTCTTGTGGCGTGTGTTGCGTTGTTTGTTGGAGGGCTGAGCAGCACCTACTGATTCTACTTAATATAGTTACTTAGTGTAGACTGCAAAGCATATATATAAAATTGCTCTTGGCGTTCCTTCCCACACTTACCTGCAAATTGGGACATACAGGAAATTGGAATTTAACCTTTGAACGAGTTTCGAAAATTGTCCTCAACCAATATTTGTTTTTTGAAACTTTCACAAATAGTTTCTTATGTTGTACAAATGAAAGTATCTCTAAATTCAGAGACCCAGGTTTTGCTTTTAAAAAGAGCAAAAGATCATAAAAATCAGCCAAATCTAGTCCAAGTGCATTAAACATCTCTCTTCTGAAAAAATCAACATTAACCAAGTAATAAAATTACTGTCAATCCGTCCTATACACCCTTTCCCTAATGGGGGAACAACCAAAGCACAATTATGAACAAATTTTTACTGAACCTGAACAAAAACGATCAACCATATCTTTTTTTAAAAAAATGTGGTAAATTCTCATTTGGAAAAATCAATTAAGGATCATATGGCAAATATTTACAGATGGTTTCAGTGTTAGATGACCATAATGCAGGAGCCATGATTTTTAATACCAATATTGTAAAAGTGGAGGAATTATTTTATCTTGGCAAAACACTTGTCATATTTTACTGCAGAAAGTAGTGCTGTTTAATGTCCTAAAAGTATGTTTTTAAGCTTCCATAGAAAATTGTACAACTTTTACTGTGAGTGTGATTTCAAAGTCAGCCTTTCTGTCTTAAAGGTCTCTAAATCATAAGATCCGCTGTGAGGACTATATACAGAAATTAATTACAGGGACTACAATATCCTATCGATTGTGAAAAGTATAAATGTGACTTTCTGTTGGGTGCCCTCACTTTGTGGAATTTCAACAATGAGTAAGTTTAGATCATGCTGATCGGAGAGCTGCTCGCAACATTGAAGAATCGACTACGTGAACATTCTCGTAGACCTATCAGAATGGTATTACTTTAATTACTAGTGCATACTTTAAACAGTTTCAAGAGGTTATTGGATGGGACCAGATAAGCCAGTATTATCGCAACTGTATACAACCAAATCCCGACATCCACCCCAAGACTCAATTAGGACAAATTTGAAATATCGACATCTGAGAGGTAGTAATTTTAATTTCATAGGATGGCGTTTAAATTTTCTTCGAACAATACAGTAAAAATATTACATGCTGTGTGGGGGAAATCTTAGTGTACGTCACCTGCTACTAGGACTGTCCAAAGATTAATGAATACAGTGCTTCAAAGCTGGTTCTAATATTTCATATAATAGATCGACCACCTCCACTGACTTTACCATTAAATTTTACATAATTATGCTTTACTTTGTTCGTTTTATTGCCCACCAATCTATTTACGGTATAAGGTCCCAGTGGGAACTAGTCTTTAATCTGTCATCAACCCTCATACACAAAAAGAAGTTACTTAAACACCACACACACACAACACACACCCACACACACACACACCACACACACATACGCGCAACACACACACCACAACTACACACACACACACACACATTCGCAGCCACGCACACACACGAGCACTAACACTCACAACACACACACACACACCAACACCACAACACTCACACACACCACACACACACAAAGCGGCGCACGCAACACTCACGCATCGAAATACACAGGCGCGCCGCGTGGTGTGCGCTCAACACACACACACACACACACACAACTCACACACACACAACACACACTAACACTCTCACACTATTACACAATCCGTTCTGAATATCACCTCTTTAAGTGGGAAGACGTTAAAAACTGAAGAGAAGTAGAAGATGAAGAAGAGACAACACACACAACACACACACACACCACAAACACACACACTACCACACACACACTCGCACAATCACACACACCACGACGATGCACGCAGCACGCACGCCACGCACGCACGCACGCTCACACCACCACATTACCACTTCAGAGGAGGTGAGGAGTGACGAGAGACGGATGAAGGAAGGGAAGGAGGACGGGGGAGAGGAGGGGAGAGATGAGAGTGAGGAATACCTGTTTATAGCGGACAACCACATACTCATGTATAAGACAATCGAGAGCCTGGGTTACCGTCCTCTCAGGCCGCAGCGCAGTTCCTTGCTGTAGTTGCTGAACAGAGGCGTGGCCACGACCTGTAGTCCTCAAAGGTGGCCACCAGATGTGGGGGAAGACGAGGACAGCCACCACCAATATCTCCATCACCTCCTCACTGAGGACGATAGTTCCTTCGTCCAGTCAATCCTCGCCGTCCTGAATGAAAAGATTGGACACGTTATTGGACTGAATAAACGAATGAATAGATAAATGAAAACCATTTGGCAATTGCATTTAGTAACACACAAAAACAAAACAATACAAAACAAACAAAATAAAACAGCAGCATGCACACAATTTCAAATATATTATCTAAGAACCAAAATGGTTCGGTTAGACAAAACATCTTTTCAACATGAACCAACAGGAGACACACACACCACACTACACACACACACACACACACACACACACTCACACACACACACAAAGTACACACACACATACACACACGCTGCCAGGCAACGCGCACGTGCGCACGCACGTACGCACGCACACAGACACACGCTCGACTCACACGCTCAGTACGCAAGCAACGCACGCCACGCACGCACGCACGCACACACACACAACACTCACGACACACACACACACCACACACACAACACCACACACCCACAGAGCAAGCACAATAACCCTCCTCCTTCTGATAAAGTTTCTCTTTCTGCACCCACTAAGCAGGTGTGGCAGGGACGGGGACGATAAATATGATAAACAACCATTTCCCTTTCCAGAAAGATACTTGTGACCTTATTATTTCCTTTTTTCAAGGGCGGAGGCCGTGTGACTGGTTCCCTCGAGGAGAAACAAGAAGGGGGGAGACAAAAATAAATAAATTAATAATGTAGCTGCTTGCGGCGAGTGGGTTAGCGTCGAGACTACCAGCTGGGAATGGGAAGCGGTGGGTTCGATTCCCCGTCAGAGCCATTTTTATTTGTGACTTTTCTTGCTGCCCCGAGCTGCTCCTACTTGACCTCAGTTTCGGTATATAGACTCAACTGGTGGACTGGGGATTCCACACAGGTCGAGTTTCATCATCTAATGGATGAATGCGCCTCTGGAAAGTGTAAAAGTGTTGCTTAATTTATCGACCCAATTCCGGCCCAGGTGTCGTTATTATCCTCTAGGGCCCGAGTTGGATTGACGCAGTATAGATAAATCTGAAGCTAAGCATAGAGTTACAGCTTGTCAATGCAGTTCTCTGATCTTAGTTACACCACAAAATGATTAAGGTTCACTTTCACAAACTTTCATATACTGTCAAAATAAGGAAAGTCAATGCGTTGAGAGTTTGGCCATCATTTTAATTCCATTCTTTCGTGATATAACGATACACAATTGCCTTCAATCTCGAGAGCATTCCGTTTGTGTTGTACATTTGATTATAGTGGTACCCGTATCCAATGTTGATTCCCAAAGACATGAAATCCAAGGACAGGGATATGATGCTCCCAAAAGTCCAGTAGTAATGCGTTGTAAACCTCCATGGCTGTTCTGGGACGCGAGCAGCGTTAGTCCTCATCGAGCTTTGCCAGGGTTGGTTGAAGATCCTCTGTGGAGGAAGCGCCCTCTTCCCCTTCCTGACCACTCTGCCGGCTGATCTGGTAAATTATGGTAGTTCTGTAGAGGTGTTGTTGGGCATCCATGGGAGGGGGGTGGGGTGGTGGCTCCTCACTTTGCGATCCAGAATCATCCCAGTGGTTCTCAATCGGGTTGAGTTGGGGGGGATCTGCATGCTGGCGCCATCCATTCTGTTGACTCCAGACTGTGCAGGATAAAGTCGTTTTGGTGATCACCTTGCCCTGTGGGGGCGGCGCTAGAGCATTTTCATCCTGTGTAGACAGCCCTCGGGTCCATCTGCTGCAGTGTAGGCACAGCCAGCGGATGAAGGATTTTTTTGAATTGAAGGATCTCATCCCGGTATTCGAGAATGCAGTCAGGTTACCCTGTACATGTTACAAGGGGTGTTTCTGTGGGTGAAGGGCTGAAGGCCCCCCAGCAGAGTCCATTACAGAACCTCCTCCAAAGGCCACCTTTTTTGGACAGTGGCCGTCAGTTTAAAGCGTTGCCCTGGGCGCCCACAGACCCTCGGTCGGCGTCGTTGTGGTGAAGGGGTGAAGCGTGATTCATCACTGAACAGGACCTGGGACCATTGCTGACGTGTCCACCTCAGTGAGTGGAGAAGGCGGGCCCCGTGTTTTGCCCTATGGGCTGGAGTTAAGGTGGCCCCTTTTACTGCTGGGCGACGAGAAGGGGAGATTTAAACCCATGTAGGCGGTTCGTTGGTCTTGCTGGCTGTTTTTTGATGTTAGTAGCCACCTAAAACTGCCTTTGAATTATGCTGGAGAGGTGTTTTTTTCTGCAGGGTTGTCGTTCAATGAGCGCGTCACGGGGGTTGTCTTTTCGGTGACCGATCGGGCGTCTTTCTGGACAATCCCATGGCTTTTTGAGGTTGAATCAGGGGGGGAATTGACCGAGATGGACAATAAAGGGCCCCCCCTGGCACTTCTCGTTTGGGGGAAAAAACCATTTGGAACCGGGGAAAACGCTCGTCCCCCCCAAACCCCCGTTTTAATTTTTCGTAATGGAGGCATTGTCAGATAAGGCCTATACTGGTGGAATGTCTTTTTTATATAGCCAAGGTGAGGACGGGGCTTCTCAAACATAAACAGCAGTGCTTGCACTTTGATAAGGGTTTTTTTTTCCATCTGGCAAGTGCAATGTGTTCAGGCCAGGGAAAAAGGGTCCAAAAAACAAGGTCATTTTTCGCAAGGGTTTTTTGCTTTTCCGTTTGCGGCCCCCGCTCAGTAGTAGGAATCCCGTTGCCAATTTTCGCACTAAAAAAACTCGCCACTTACAGCTGAACAAGAATTTTTTATGACCCCCAATTTGGCTGGGCTAAGAAAAAAATAAAAAAATAGCGAACTGAGTTTATTTCGCCCTGTTTTCACATACCCATCCTTAACTTTTTTTGCGTAGTAATTTTTTGGGGGTATCCCAGCCATTATAGTCACATCCCCCTGTCATCAGTTCAAAATGTCATTTTTTGTTTTTCCCTTTTAATGCCCTGTCTCATGGTTTTACCTCAGTTTTCGATTACCTTTCCCGTCTGTCCCCCTTGGTTGGGGTTCTGTCGGGTACCCTTTTCGGCAAATTCATGGGGGGGCTGTCGTTGAAGGATGTGGAAAATGCCCCTAAGGGAGGCTCCCTTGGCTCTGGACAAGCAATTATTTTTCTTCGGAAGGGGGCCCTGGGAGGTGAGCTTGCGTATGCTGGGCCGAAACAGGGGGTCAGTGAACACCCCCGATGTGACTGGGCAGCATGCGGTATCTTTCTTGGTGGGTTGCCTTATGACGAACGGGGCATTGACTGTGCCAGTGAAAATGCCCGGGTGCCCCTGGTGGCAGGCTGGATGTGGGGGGGACCCGCGCGCGGCGCGCGCGGCACCACAAACACACCCCACTCACGCACGCACTCGCCCACAACACACACCACACACACACACCCCCCACACTCCAGGAACGAAGTAAAAAAACGCGATTAAACACTCTGTAAAACAGACGGGGGCAGTTTTTTGGAAAATATTTTCCGCTTCTAAATCACTGAGAACAGCTTTAAGTTCTTTTCTGTGGAAGCTCATGATTTGTTTGACTTCGCCATGGGAAAAAAAATCATGTTAAATCTACCTGTTTTGAATTGTTTTTTCCAAATCCAGGGAATGGTTTTAATCGTATGCAAGCACGCAAGAACTGTCCGTCCTATTTTAAATTTAAAAGTTTGAAAGATTTGGGGAGCGAAACCCTGTGCACTGAAGGGGCAAGGTTTCGCTTGGTTTTTTTTTTTTTTGTCTACTCATAAATCTTCTAAATTTTTAATACATGTCAAAATCTGAAAATACCAGAAACTTCGGAATGTTAAAAAAAAAAGTATATAAATCCAGGATTAGTACTGCACTTCCTTATCCCCCTTCCCTGGAGTATACGAGTTTATTTTGGGCCCCCCAAGGGGAAAATGTTCCCACACCGCCCTTTTCCCAGTCCCTTTTAAAGTGAATGTACTCTATTTGATTTACGCCACTTACTTTTCCTTCTCTCCTCTACCCCTGCCAAAAACCCCCCCCCCCATGCTATGTCTGGTGACCCCTCTACACTTTTAAAAATAACTCCATTCTCGGACTTACTCAAAATTACCCCGCCCTAAAACTTAATTGGGTTGTCTGGGCCGAGGACTTTTTTCAAGCCAATATAATTCTTTTTCTGTGTCCAGCCGACCCAAAAGGTGAGTCACGCCAGGGCTGTCTTCTTCAACATCAGTTCCTCACCTGATGATCCCCCATGAACAACCACAAAATGTGAAGGAAAAAAACACTAAATGTACAATGATGAGTGCTTTTTGGCACCCCACATCTTCGTTTCGTGACCCAAAACCAGACATTTAAAGAAGAGGAGCCTGCTCATGAAGGTGTCGTGAAAGAGCGGCACTGACAAAAAAAGGAGAAGAGAAATACGAATTTTTTTTGGGAAAAGAGAACAAAGAAGAAGGGGGAAAGGGGGAAAAAGGGTGTAGTGGGGTGGATGGTTGGGGGGGGGGAGTTAAAGAAGAAAAAGGGGGGGGAGGGGGGGTTTCAATGGGTGGTTTTGAAAAACCCGACTAAAGTGGGGGGCCAAGGGGGGGTGTGGTGATTAACATGACTTTAATTAATTTCCTTTTACTAAAAATTAAGGTTTTTTTTTTTTTTGGGTTGGTATTGCGCGGTTTTGGGGAAGGAAAAACCACCAAACCCTTCCTTTTCCCCCCCCCCCCCCCCCCCCCCCCCCCCCCCTCCTCCCCCCCCCCCCCCCCCCCCCCCCCCCCCCCCCCCCCCCCCCCCCCCCCCCCCCCCCCCCCACCCCCCCCCCCCCCCCCCCCCCCCCCCCCCCCCCCCCCCCCCCCCCCCCCCCCCCCCCCCCCCACCCCCCCCCCCCCCCCCCCCCCCCCCCCCCCCACCCCCCCCCACCCCCCCCCCCCCCCCCCCCCCGGTTTTCCCCTGCCCTCCAAAACCCCCTTGACTATTTTTCCCTTCCTTACTTTTTCCGCTCTACTTCTCTGTTTCTTCACTGTAAAAATGGGGTTACTTTTTTCTTGCACTTTTTCCCTTTCATTTCTTTTTTTTTTGTTGTTTTTTTTTTTTTGGGCAGTCTTGCTAGATTCTGAAAAGGGGCCCCCCCCTTTCATCCCTAAAAAAGGGGAAAAAGTCGAAAGTAATTTCTAACTAAAACCAAACAAAAACCCGTCAGCTTAAAAAAAAATGAAAAAAGAAAAAAGGGTGAAATACAGGCGTGGGCGATTTTTCAAAGTGTGATTCCACGAACAGTCGGCCAAAGGGATTTGATTCTCCTTCCGAAAAAAGTACATTTTTTGTCATCTCCCCCGACGGTCAGCTGGGGGTCAGGTTTTTGTCCGATAAAAAACGGTCAATACAATCCGGGGGGATTTTTTTTATATTTTTCATCAGTTTTTGAAATGAGATTTGCGGGGTAGCTGGACTTCAGATAAGGGGCAACTAAATAATGAAAGACACGGATTTCTGTAAACAAAAGAGAATGAAAGGGAAAAGAAAAGGGGGGGAAAAAGGGGACATGCTGGGGTGGGTGGAGGGGGAGGGGGGCGTTGCTAAATTAGTTGTTACCCTTGAACATGAGGGGGGAAGGGGCGCTCACCTGTGAGATAAAGCTATGTAAAACACCCCAAGTCTGTCCTATTTTGAATGGGGAGCCCCCACCGTTGTCACTCCGTACCGCTTGGAAAACAAAAAAGCAGGTGACTGATTTTCATTTCAGACATCCCCATATCCTGAAGGTGCAAATAAAGGACTCCCATCAGTACGCAAAAGGTTATGCTGCACAGGTAAAGGAAAAAATAATGGTGGTACATTTTACCCCTGGTCTTATTCCTCCTCGACCTCTAGCCATGATTTTGTCCGTGTCAAAGATGGCGTGTGTTTTAGAGGGTAATGACAATATGGTTGTTTTCGTAATCTCTTTTTTGTGTACATTAGTATATCCTGAGTCTACATGAGCTGCCAAGCTGTCAAATACATCGTGTGGGCTTCAGTACGTGTTTCCCCCCTCCGACATTCACTGTTTTTTTCGGGTTTTTGCAAAGTGCGTGCCAGGCTGTTTCATTTGGGGCATAGTTTTTCACTAAGTCCCAAAAATTTGGTTTGGGGTGGTATGCATCGAAGAATCAATATTTGTCCAAAACAAAAATAACAATTTTATAGCGAAAAAAAGAATACAAAAGAAATAACGCAAAGAAAAGTCACACGGCTTACCTGGGTGTCGGTCCCCCCAATGCCACACTGTTCTATGATGTAAGGGTCTGGACAGTTAAACCGTAATGGTTGAATGGTTAGCGTTTCCCCCGGGTAATGAACCGCGGGTCATGATCTCCCTCGGCTCTGTAATCCAGCGGGCTTCCCCCTCTGTTTCTTTGGACAGCAAGGGACTAAGAATATATTCCCCCGATAACCGCCTTGGGGGACTTAAATTTTCATCAAAGACCAAGTGACGGCGGGGACGGCGGACGGACGGGGGGCCCACACACAACACAACCCCCCACCCCACACAACACACAACACACACACACCACAACACACACTTTTTCTTTCATTCCTTCATAAAATAACTGCCCCGCTAAGTCAAAAAATTGTCGTATAAATGCCTAAAGGTACCAGTCCACCAAGATCAGAAAAATAAAGCTTTACCAGAAAAAAAGCGATTCCTCTCTTCTCTCTTCTTCTCTCTCTCTCTCTCTTTCCCCACACACACAACCAAAAACCCAAAAACACACAAACACAACACACACACACACAACATCACAACAGTCTTATTATAAAAGGACGATTGTGGACCGTTAATAAACAACCACAAGATAAACGCGGCTGGGCTATTTCACCATAATCTTACTCATGACCACAGCCGGACCCCCTCAAAAGCAGCAGATACAATTTTTTTACTCAGCTTGACCAGGAAAAAGCTTGCCCTTTTCCACCCTGAACACGCACCGCGTGAAGGTGGACATGGGGTGGATGGGCTGGGAGGCAAAAGGGGGGGAAAAAAAGAGAGAGAAGGGAACCAAAAAAGGATGGAAGAAAAGATGGTGAGGCGGGAAAGGGGGGGGGGGGGGGGGGGGGGGGGGGGGGGGGCGGGGAGTAAGGAAAAAATTTTTTTTACAGGTTTTAGAGTAAATGGATCTAATGCCCCTGAAAATACGAGTGTTTACACGTTTTGAAGAACCCAAAAAATATTGTCTTCCCGAGAGGGTACCTTTTTTAGGAAAAACTTAGGAACACTGTATTTAACGAGATCTATTTATCTCTTACGGGGGTACCGCCTTGATTACTTCTTTCCTCCCTATCGAATTTTTTCTGGGGTCAAAAAAGTAATTACAAAGAGAAAAAAAATAGGATGTTTCATAAAAAAAAACCATGTAACCTAACTCGTGAAGATTGTTTTGCTGTGACTCCCGAAAAAAGAAAATGACCTCTCCGACAAAGATAGGTACGAGTGGTGAAATGGAGATAAATTTCCATCATGAAAACAGTCGATTATGACTCCTGAAAAAGTAATCAGGGAATTTTTAACATGAATATGATGATTTATGAAAAACAGATAGTTTTCACTCATAAAAACAGATGGAAATTAATTATGGGGGGTCGGAAAAAGATGATTATGATTCTGGCAAACACCAACACGAAATACCGCACACAACACCCACCAAAAACACACACACACACACCACACACACCCCACACCACCACACCCCAAACACAACAACTTGGCAGATAGTTTTTGAAATGAACGTGCATATAATATAAAAGTGTATGTTTTTTTAAATTTAATGGAGCGTCATGATCAAGTGGGGCAAAAAGGGGTGGTTTTGGCAGTCGTCGCACCCGGGGGAAACAGTCATGAATTTCATTTTTTGACTTAAAATATTTCAATTATGACCAAAGTACTGTTTCTGGTGATTCAAAAGCCAAGTCTGAAAAAAATATAGTCTTACTGAGATTTGTTAAATGTTTTCGAAGTTGTTGTTGTTTTTTTTTTTTCCCTTTTGTGTGTGTGTGTTTTAAATAAAAAACGGAACAGCCGATTTTTGATTCGGGGGAAAGGGTTTTCAAAGAATGTGTTTGAAAGTGCTAAGTAGAAAAAATCGATCGCAAAATACTTTTGGGGGAAAATTATTTTCACAGCCCGATCGATATAAAAATCCAAATAAAAAAAATTTTTTAAGTCCGATATAGGGCCAGATCATTGTGTACTTTATACGTAGTACATTTTCGTTTAAATTGGTTCTGTTTAGTGGCAGTAAAGTTTCATAAAGTTTTGGGATTTGAGGCTGTTAAAGGAAAACATTACCTTTTTACTGCCCTTCCTGACTGAATTGGTCGCTGTGTGTTGTGTTTTGTGTGTGTGTGTGTGTGTGTGTGTGTGGGGGTGTGTGTGTTGGTGGGGGTTTTCGTGCGTGCTTTTGCTTTGGTGTTGTTTGTGTGTGTGTGTGTGTTGTGCGCTTGTGCGTGCGTGCGTGCGTGCGTGCGTGGGGGGGGGTGTGTGGGTGTGTGTGTGTGTGTGGTGAGTGAAAAACGTTTGTGTGTGGGTGTGGGGTGTGTGTGTGTGTTGTGTGTGTGTGTGTGGTGTGTTGTGCAATCGCTTCAAAAGGGGATGATTAAATGAAAAAAGGGAAAAAAATTAATTGAGGAGGGTTTTTTAATGACTGACCGACTAAATGATTGATTGATTGAAAAGCAGTTTGTCAGTTAGTTAAAGTCCATTTAAAGGGGTTTTTAAAAAAACGGTAAACTCATCACGATCATCCAGTTTTTTCTCGGTGTGATTGATGATATCTTTGCTGTTGCTGTATTTGTCATCATTATCGTCATTATCTCATCGTCGTCGTCATTTTCCCAGTATTTTTTTTGATTTCTCATGAGCTATCGCGGTCTTCATTTTTATGGGTTTAAAAAACGTCCAATCAAATGCCAACATTGCCACCACCTTTTACTTATTGTCTCCAAATTGGGGTTGACTCTGTATTTTGTCTTCTGTCTGTTGTCTGTCTGTCTGTCTTCTTTCATGCACACACACACACACACACACACCACACACACACCACACACCACCCACACACACACAGCAAATCACACGCCGCGCGGTGCAATCACATAACACACACACTGTGTGGTGTGGTGTGTGGTGTGTTGGTGTGTGTGTGTGTGTGTGTGTGTGTGGTTTGTGCCGCGGGCGCGCGCGTGCGTAAACACTCCCCCTTAAAAATGACAAAGAAGAAAGATCGTTTTACTCGTGCAAATAGTTACAATTCCAAACCTGACAAATAACTTCCCTTCAGAAGATAGTTCCCCATTTGTAAAATTTTGGAGATCGAAATAATTATACTTTTACAGTGTAAGGTTGTGTGTTTATTGACTTTCCCTATAGAATATCCGGGAGTGTTTTCTAATTTAGTTTCTTTTTATTCCTGATGGAATCGAAACACAAAGGGGGGGACAACTCACGTTAAAATTCGAGTGAAACGGTCGTGTTTTTTCGTAAAATGATTCTGAAGTATAAACCCCTTTAAGAAACCCCCTGTACAAGGACATGTCTAAAAAGGCGACAGCGACAGACAGAAAGAAGCCCAAAAAAGGGGACAATAGACAGTTAAACGGGGGACTGACCTATTGTTTCTTAGGGCTTTCCCCTCCGATTGTCTTTAAAACGGGGGTCTCACAGCTGTCAATTCCTTTTCTTTAAAAACGTCTTTTTTTTTTTTTTTAACGATGCCTAAAAGCATTCTCTCTTGTTTTTCCCCAAGTTCTTTCCCCCCCTTTTGTCCAGGAAAGGGGGAAAAAACCAAACAGATAGGCAATGGGGTGTTTGTGTGGGGGGCAAGCGGGAGGGAGAAGGAGAGGAAAAGGGGAGGAGGGGGAAGAGGTGCGGGAAAACGGGGAGGTGGGGGGAAAAGGGGGAAACCGGGACCGACGGGGACAGACAAAAATTTCCCTTTGAACTCCAGTGCCAAAATTTCAAAAACGGAATGACGGGCCCCCACACCCCATGACGTCACCCCGGCCATGCAAAAGAAAAAATTTAATAAACGCCGGCAAAATTTTGGTGAAAGAAATAAACCGAGGACGTCACACAGGGCCCGGTCGAAACCAAGGGTTTCCTAAATACGGGGTTTCAAAACAGAAAAGTTTGTGAGTGAGGGAAATTTAATTTTCCGGGGGCGGTTAACATGATGCCCCGGGATTACCTTTTAAAGTTTCAAAATTTCCCCTCCCCTTTCACAGATCCCAAAACCCCGTTATTTTTTGACGCCCATTTCAGCGCCATCTGTTGACCATTTTTTTTGATTTCCCTTGAGCTGAAACCCGTCAGGGGACGATTGGGACTTTGGGGACGGGGTGATTTGGGACTGAAAAGAGTGTGCTTTGAGGTTTTCTTTTTTGTGTTAGGGTTCTTTAAATTATCCTGGGTTTTTTTTCCCCTTTTGGACTGTTTAATTTTGGTGGTGTGTGTGTGGGGGGGGGGGGGGGGGGGGGGTTTAAAAACGAGCTTTTGTGCGTTAAGAAGTAGACTTCAGCCCTTGGGGACTGCACCCCCGGGAAAATGCACCATTCTTGATTTTTAACACCCTAAAAACAAGAGGGGGAGGAGAGAGGGGAGGGGTGAGGGGAGAGATGAGGCCGAGAGGGGGTTGGGAGAACGAGAGAAAAACGAGAGAAGGAGTGAGAGAAAAAAGGGGAAAAGGGGAAAGGAAAATGGAAATGGAAAAAAGGGAAAAAAAGGTTTATTCAGGTTGGGGCCACACCCCCTTACTGAAGGGGGGGAATATTTACAAGGCATTTTAAACGACAAGAAAAGAAAGGGATACATCAACATAATAAGGGAAAAAATTTCCAACATCTTTTGACCTAGAGTACAAAGAAAAAATGCTTAAATATCAACAAACACATCCTTCAATACGCCCGCACCCCTTTTAAATCCCTTATTTTAAATAAAGGGCTTTCATTCTTCAGAAATAATTTCTTTTGCGGGTTAGCCTTTCTTTAAGGCTACGTTAAATTAAAATGGATTTGCATAAAATTTTCCTGGGAATATTTTGGTTGCCGAAGTCACGAAAACTAGGGGAAAACAAAACAAAACATGTAATTCATCTTCTATTTGCGTCTTACCCCTTTGGGCATGTTAAAAATTTGGTTGATACCTGATTAAAAAACGCTCCCGAGGGGAAAAATTTTGGGCCATGTCTGTTATTTCCAAATCAAAATTTTTTTTAAATAACTTTAAATATTTTTCTGTGTTTGTCAATTAAAAGAAAATTTTTCACGGGTTCCTTGATGATTTGAAAGTTCTATATAAAAAAAAACCGGGGTCACTGTCTTGGTATGTTCACTCCAGTTTTGCCAAACGGCCCCAAACGTTAAACCTCTGGCGGGAAAATTTTTCCAGAAATGCCATCGGCAATTTGATAAGCCTTGGCGAAATTTTTACCAGAAATCCACGGCAACAAAAGCCTTGGCGAAATTCATCCCGAAATGCTTTGAAAATTTTTCAAAAACCCCCTTTATTTAGGGAATTTCCATTCCAAAAAACCCTTCTGAAATAATGTTTCTCGAATCCCTTTAAACCCAAAGTATATTTACCGCGTGAGTTTAGCCAAAATAACATCTGTAAACTTTCCCGGCCCGACAGACAGGGAAAACGACCCGGCAGACAGAAAGGGACGGAAGAGACCGAGAGGGGAAGGTTGTTTAAAACGCAGGTTATCTCCGATGCTATTCACGCTGTTTTTTTAATGCTGCTGCTCAAAAAGTTCACCAAAAAGGGAAGTCCTTTTGGTTTTCGATGGCCCCCATTTTTTAGTGGGTTTCAATCTGAGACCGCCCCTCTCCTTGAAAGACCATGCTAAAAAAACAAAAAAAACTGGGAAATTTTTGTTTAAAATTTGGAGGACCCGGAGAGAGAGAGGAGAAGAGGAAGGAGGAGAGGGAAGGGGAGAGACAAAAGGGAGAGAGAGGGGGGAAAAGAAGAGAGAAGAGGGGGAGAGATACTTTTTAAAACTTTAATGAGGGGGGAAAAGATAAGCTGGAAAACTTTTTTCACTTTGCCTCAGAGAGAGAGAAAAGGGGAGGACAAGACTGAAAGCAGACAAAACAGGGCAGACGACAGACGGACAGAGACTGGAGAGAAAGGGTTTTTTAAACGAGGTTATCTCAATTTTATTCACGTGGGTTTTTTAATGAATGCTGCTCAAAAAAGTTCCCCAAAGGGGAAAGTCCTTTTGGTGTCTGATGGGACCCCTTTTTAGAGGGTTTCAATCTGAGAAGCCCCTCTCCTGAAAGACCAAAGCTTTTAAAACAAAACATTGAATTTTTAGTTAAAATAGGTGGACTGAGGGGAGAGAGAGAGAAACCACACAAAACACAAAAACACACCCCACAATCACACACCAACACACCATCACACACACACACACACAAACACCACACAGAGACAGAGAAAACGGCAAACTTAATAAAAAAGATTTTTTTCAAAAAACCATTCCCGCGCCGGGACAGAGCCCGATTGTTTTCAGACAGACATACAGACAGAAGGACAGAGAGGGAACTGATACAAGGGCGAAAGCCCGACGGACGGGGGTTTAGAAGAGGCGGGCGACAGACAGACATGTAATAGAGAAGGGAAAACGAAGAAGAAAGAAGAAGAAGAAAAAGAAAAAAGAAGAAGAAGTAAAAAAAGAAGAAGAAGGGAAAAAGGAGAGAGGAGAGAGGAAGGAGGAGAGAGAGAGAGGAGACAGAAAAGGGGCAGACAGAAAGACGGACAGACAGGGCAGGCAAAACGGAAAAGGCGGAAGGCGGACGGACGACAGAAAAAC
>JAMYXO010001050.1:0-33938 GCA_033310375.1 Conus canariensis
CAGGTCTAAGCCTTCAAAAACTTTGCCCTTCATTGCGTCATTTTAGAGTTATCGCATTTTCATCATCAAAACGTGTCACATTTCAGTGCCAAATAACCTAAACGGATGACTTTCCAGCTATTCGATATTAAAATCTGTTGTGGTCTCTTTTGGGTTTGTGTGTGTTGTGTGGGTGTGGGGTGGTGTGTTTGTGTGGCGCGCGCGGGGCGCTGCCGCATGCGCCCCGGGGCGCGCGCGTGTGTGTGTGTGGGGGGTGAGTGACCCCCTCTGTGTGTGTGTTTTGTGTGGTTGTGTGTGTGTGTGTGTTGTTTGAGTGGTGGGGGTGTGTGTGTGTGTGTGTGTGTGTGTGTTGTTTTGGTGTAAGAGAGGGGAAGAGAGAGAGAAGGAGAGAGAGAGAGACAGAGAGAACAAAGCCCAGACAGACGGGCCCGGAGAGAGAAAAAAGAGACAACAGAGAAACCAAAAAAACCTTTACTGGCACCAGTGCTAAAAAAACTTTTAAAAATAGGGGTTGTAAATGATGATGGTAAAGTGCGTAGGACACTAGAAAAAAAATAAATGGGGATGTTAAGGGTTTTTTGGGCTCTTTTGGCCCTTTCGCAAATTTAAACGTGTTGAAAGGGTTACGTTGCTGTATTGGCACTAGCTTTTCCTAAACTTGAGATCATGGTATGTTTTCTATGCACATAGCCTAATTTTTTGTGTTGATGATGGAAAAATTGCTGTATTGGCCATTTGGGGCGTTCTTTAAATTTTGTATCAGGGTATTTTGCTCTTTTGGGCACTTGCGCTAATAAATTTTTTTTGAAAAAGGGTTTTTTGGGTGTATTGGCACTTTGCGTTCTTAAACTTGTTTTGATCATGGTTACATTTTTTAACTAATGGCACTTAGCGCTAAAAATTTGTGTTGGATGGTATATTGCTGATTGGCACGTAGTGTTCAAAACTTGATGATCAGGGTACGTTTTCTAAGGGCACAAGCGCTAATAAACGTGATGAAAAAGGTATTTGCTGTATTGGCACTTTCTTTCTTAAACTTGATGTTTTATGGTACGTTGTTTAATGGCACATAACGCTAATAAATGTGTGTTAGGTATTTGTGAAATTGGGGCACGTTTGTTCTAAATTTGATGACCCAGGGAACTTTTTTCAAACACAAGCGTTTAATAAATTTTTTTTGAGATTTTTCGTTGCTGTTTGGCAAAACGTTCATAAACTTGAGGTTTTTGGGTACTTTTGTTTACTGCCAAAAAACGTTAATAAATGGGATGATGATGGTAAAATGCGTTTTGGCCGTAGTTTTAATAAACGGGGATGATCGGGGCTTTTGAAATAAGGGCCCTAGCGCAATAAATGTGATAAATGAGGGTATATTGCTGTTTGGAACGTGTGTTCACAAACTTGATGTTCGGGTACGTTTTTTTAAGGGCCCACATAGCGCTAATAAAATGTGTTTGATGGGGTTTTATTGCTGTATTGGCACTTTAGCGTTCAAAAAATTTGATGATCAGGGTACTTTGGGTTTTAAATGGCACATGCGCTAAAAAAATGTCATGAGGGATGGTATTTTTGCTGTATTGGCAGGTAGCGTTTTTTAAATTGATAAATCAGGGTTACGTTTTTCTAAGGGACATACGTTTAATAAATGTCAGGGATGATGGTTTATTGCTGTATTGGCCGTTTGTTCATAAATTTTGATGATCATGGTACGTTTTTCTAATGGCACTAGCGTTTAATAAATGGATGATGTTTTTTACGTTGCGTTTGGGCCTAGGGTTCTTTAAATTTGATGATCTTTAATGTTGCTCATTGGCCCATAGCGTTTTTTAAATTGTGGGGATAAGGGTACTTGCTGAAATTGGCACTTTAGCGTTCAAAAAACTTATAAATCTTGGTACTTTTTTCTAATGGCACAAAACCAAAATAAATGTGATGTTGATAGTATTTTTTGCGTTTTGGGCCCGGTTAGCCGTTATAAACTTGAGATCAGGGTTACTTTTGTTTTTTTACTGCCACATGCGCTTAAAAAAGGGTAAAGGATGAGGGCATATTCCCTGTATTGGCACAAACTTTCCCAAAAAACTTGATAATTGGTACTTTGGGAAAATTTCCCCCCATCCCCTTTAATAAATGTGATGAGGAGGGTTATATTGTTGGTTTGGAAATAGTGTTCATAAACTTGATAAATAAATGGTACTTGTTTTTAAGGGCCCCATAGCGCTAAAAAATTGTGATATGATGGTATATTCTGTATTGGCACGTAGCGTTCAAAAATCTTTGGGTACTTTGTTCAAATGGCACATAGCGAAAATAAATGTGATAAATGTTTGTACGTTGCTGTTTTGGGCACGTAGCTTTCATAAACTTGATGATCGGGTTACTTGTTCTTTTGGCACTTTAGCGCTAATAAATGAATGATGATGGATTTTTGCTGTTTGGGGCACGTAGCTTTTTAAAAAACGGGGATGATCTGGTACTTGGGTTCAAAGGGCACTTAGCGCTAATAAATGTAAAGATGAGGGTAATTGTTTGTTTTGGGCACTTTGCGTTCATAAACTTGATGACCCTTTGGTACGTTGTTCTAAAGGCACTTAGCGCTAAAAATGGGGATGATGATGGTAAAATTGCGTTTTTTGGACGTAGTTTTTCATAAAATTTTAAAATGATCGGGTACGTTTTTCCCAAAAGGGCCATAGCGCTAAAAAATGTCATAAAGGGATGGTATATTGCGGACGGCAGGTAGGTTAAAAACTTGATGATCAGGTTTCTTTTGTTCTGGGGGGCACATAGCGCTAAAAAATGTGAGGATATGGTATTTTGCTGTTTGGCAGTAGTGTTCAAAACTGGATGATCATGGTACTTTTTCTACTGGCCATAGCGCAAATAAATGTGATGATATTGTACGTTGCTGTTTTTGGAAAGTCTTTCATAAACTTGATGATCAGGGGATGTTTTTTTTTTTGGCACTTTGGGCAAATTTAAAATGTCTTTTGTTTGATTGTACTTTTGCTGTTTTGGCACTTTTAGCGTTCATAAACTTGACGACCCTGGTATTTTGGCTCCTGGCCCTTTTTACGCTAATAAATGTGATGATGAGGTATTTTCCCTTGTATTGGCACGTAGGTTCAAAAACTTGAGGGATCAGGGGACGTTTTTTAAAAAGGGAACATAACGCAATTTAAATGTATGATGAGGGTATATTGCTGATTGGCACTTTACGTTCTTTAAACTTGATGTTCTTTGGAAAACTTTTGTTCTAAGGGGACATAGCGCTAAAAAAAAGTGAGGATGAGGGAAATATTGCTGTTTTGGCACGTTGTTTAAATAAACTTGATGACAGGGTTTAATTTTCTAAGGGCACATACCCTAAAAATGTGATGATGAGGGTATATTTCTTTTATTGGCACGTAGCTTTTCAAATCAGGGTTTACGTTGTTCAAATTTGCACATAGCGCAAAATAAACGGGGATGAAAATTGGTACTTTGGGCTGTATTGGAAATTTGCTTTCTTTAAACTTAAATGATCAGGGTATTTTGGGTTCTTTTGGCACTTAGGGGAAAATTTAAATTTGTCATGTTTGAGGTATATTGCTTGAAACTGGCGGGGTACGTTCAAAAATTTGATGATCAGGGTTACGTTTTTTAAATGGCACATAGGGGCTAATAAATGTCATGAGTTTGGTAATTCCCTGTACTTAAAGGAAAGGGTTCAAAAAATTAAAAAAACATGGTACGTTGTTTTAATGGCACAAAGCGTAATAAAGGGAAATGATGAGGGTTTTAAAATTCCCTTGTTTTGGGCACTAGTTTTCAAAAAATGGATAAATCAGGGTTTACTTTTGTTCAAAAGGAAATTTTTAGCGAAAAATTTAAAGTCATGAGATTTTTCGTTGCTGTTTGGGGCACGTAGCTTCATAAACTTGATTTTCATGGTATGTTGTTTCTTTTGGCACATTGGGCCTAATAAATGTCATGATGTTTTTTCCCTTTCTGTTTTGGGCCCTACGTTCTAAACTTGACGATCCTGGTATGTTCTCTATTGGCACATACGTTTTAATAAATGTGATGATGATGGTAATTGCTGTTTTGGGCACTTTAGTTTTCATAAAATTGAGATCATGGTACTTTTTTTTTTAAAGGCACATAACGCTAATAAATGTGATGATGAGGGTTTAAAATTCTGTATTGGCACTTACTTTTCAAAAATTTGTGATCTTGGTACTTTTGTTTCAAAAGGGCCATACGCAAAATAAATTTTATGTTGATGGTATTTTGCTTTTTTGGGCAGTTTTTAAAAAAACCTGGAAAAATCAGGGTTTACGTTTTTTAACTGGCACTTAGCGCAAATTACATGTGATGTGATGGTCCTTGCTGTTTTGGCACGAAAGCGTTCTTTAAACATTGATCAGGGTACGTTGTTCTAATGGCACTTTGCGCAAATTTTAAATGTCATGTGTTTTGGGAAATTTTTCCCCTTGTTTTGGGCACGTACCTTCCATAACGTGATGACCCGGGTTTCGTTGTTCTAATGGCACATAGCGCTAATAAATGCCCATAAAGGGAAGGGTATATTGCTGTTTTGGGCACTAGTTTTCAAAACGGATGATCATGCACGTTGTTCTGGGGGCCCAAAATAGCCTAATAAATGTAGGGGGGGGGGGTATTTTGGCTGTATTGGCACAAAGTTTTTTCCATTAAACTTGATGTTTCATGGTACGTTTTTCTAATGGCAATACCCGCTAATAAATGTATGATGATGGTATTTTGCGCATTGGCATTTACGTTCATAAACTTGATGATCGGGTTTCGTTGTTCCACTCCCACAAAAGCGCTAATAAATGTAAATGATGATTGTATTTTTTCTGATTGGCTTTTTAGTTTCAAAAAACTTGATGATCATGGTCCCGTTTTTCTAATGGCACATAGCCCCAAATAAATTTTATGATGATGGTATATTGCTGAAATTGGCGGGAGGTTCATAAACTTGGATGATCATGGTACTTTTTCCCTAAGGGGCCCCCTAGCGCTTTTTAAATGTGATGATGAGGGGAAACCCTTGCTGTTTGGAAACGTAGGGGTTCAATAAACGGATGCCCAGGTAGGGTTGTTAAAAAGGGGCACATAGCCTAATAAATTTTGATGATGGGGTATGTTGCTTTTTTGGGCCCCGTAGCGTAATAAATTGATGGGGTTGGTATATTGCTTTTTTGGGCCCTTTTGGGGCCTGAAAAATGTGTTTGATGTTTGGTTTGTTGCTTTTTTTGGGCATGCCGCAAATAAATGTGATAATAATGGGGGTTGGCTGTTTTGGGCACGTAATGCAATGAACGAAATGATGAAGGCACGTTGCTCTCTGGCACATCCCGCAAATAAATGTGAAAATTTAAGGGTTTACTTTGCTGTTTTGGGCACGTAATGCTAAAAAAACGTAACGAAAAGGTACGTTCCCTCTCTGGCCCACTTCCCCGCTTTAAAAATGTGATGATGAGGGTTTCGTTGCTTTTTTTGCATGCAGTGCTAATAAATGATGCCAAAAGGTAGTTGCTTTTTTGGCATCAGGGGTAAAAAATTGAGGGAACAAAGGGTACGTTGCTTTTTTGGGCAGCAGTGCTAATAAATGTGATGAAACGGGACTTTGCTCTGCGGGGCACTTACCGCTTTAAATGTGATGATGTTTTTTACGTTGCTGTTTTGGGCTGTATGCTAATAAAAACATTTGGAAAAAAAACGTAATTCAAACGCGGGGCCCCCGTGCGCGCCCCCGCAAACACACCACGGACAGACAGCGCGCGCGCACGCACCACCCCGCACACAGGGAACACATACACCACACAAAACAGTCGTAGGGGATGGGGGGGGGGGGAGAGGGGAAGAGGCGCGTGGGTGAAATTGCATCCAATAATAAAATGAAATTTGTCATGCACCTACATTACTAAAACGAATAAACCAGCCTTTTGTATCAAAAGTGAAAACAAAAAAACCACAAGCGAATGTCCCCCAAAAAAAGCACACACACACACACACACACACAAAAAAACACACACAACACACACACAACCCCACACAAAAACACACACACGGGGCGCCGCGGGCGCCCCGCCACACACACAACACACACACATCAAGAGAGAGAGAAGAGAGAGAAGAGAGAAATTTTAGGGTGAGTGTGGGTCCAGTTTTGGAAAGAAAAGGGGAGGAAAAATGGGAAGATGGAGGCCCCATTAGTTTAAAAAAAACCCAAACCAAAAACTAACGCTTTTCCCTACAGCTGACCCGGCTTGTCATATTTGTCCCTTTTGGGATCTTTTACCTGTGTAGCGGGAAGTCTTTACCTGCTAAACGGGGAAGGAGGGTGGGGGGGAGGGAGTGCCGCCCCCCTTGCGCCTGGCTCCAGCCCTGCACTTCTCCCGGGACCCCGGGTCAGTCCCGGCAAAGAACTAACTGCCCCCCATCTGAGGGCCCCACACACCACGTGTCTTTGGGTTGGATTTGCCAGCATCACTGGGATTTTGTGGTGTGGGGTTTTTGTGTGTTTGGGGTGTGTGTTTGGGGTGTGTTGTGTGTGTGTGCCGTTTCTGTTTTCCCTGTCTTGTATGTGTATATTTTATTTTTAAAATATTTTATATTATAAAATTTTTTTTATTTATATATTATATATATTTATAATGCCCGGGCACTTTTTGTTCAAGTTACATTTTAGTTGAATACTTAAAAAAGAATATATGATGGTGCCCTTTTTTCCCTTCAAAGTATTTTGTAACAAGTTATTTCTCTCTCTCTCTCAGGGGAACTAGTAAACAGGCATTCTGGCTCCCCCACCTCCCCAGCCCCAAACCCGGCTGAACCCGGTTTCGTTTTTGGCTCCCCCGGGCTTACCCAGAATGCCTTTTTAAACTATTTCCCTTTTAATAGTAAACATTTTACAAACATACATAATGTGTAGGTTTATCTTTTTTTAAAACACAAATTTTAGAAAACTTTTAAACCCTTTATTTTTTTTGGCTTAACCCCTTCTTTTTTCCCTTGATCGTCTCCAATAACATCTTTTTTCCCCGCATACTTTCATCAAACCCGTCCCTATTTTTTGGGGGGGGGGGGGGGGGGGGGGGGGGGGGGGAAATTTAAACTACAGTCTTTAATTGCTCTTTTAAAGTTTTTTTAAAACTGGGGTTATATTTCGGGAAAAAAAATTTTCCACACACTTATCCCAGCATCTTCCACTGAAACCCCTTTTTTTCAAAAAAAATTTTTTCTCTTTTTAACTATTTTCCTTTCTCCCGAACGTCATCTAAAAAAATTAGTGTCTCCCTTCCCCCCAAACACCCTGTACAACCATCGGTTGACTGTCAGCTTTTTGCAAGACCAAGAAACCCAAAATTTATAACACGCGTAAGTCGCGGCCGGGGCGTCCTTTTTTACAAACGTGGGGTCTCCCTTTTTTTCCTGACCTAAAAAATATAAAAACCCCCTCGCGCCCCAAAACTGCGTTTCTTTTCTCCCCGGGGCCGCGGCGCGCTTTGGCCGGGTTTAAAACTTGAAACATTATTCATCAGAAAAATGTTTTGAACTTTCTCGAAGGGGAAGAAAACCATTTTCGCCGTTTTTTCAGTGTCGTGCCCGGTTTGTTGGTGTGTGGGGTTTAGGACTTAACACGGGACAAAGGGGCCCTTTTGTTTACACAGAACCCACGCCACAGTCAGTTATTTTAAACAATTTTCAAACCTTTTTTTCACATCCAGTCAGCTGCCCCCCCGGGCGGGGTTTTTAGAGCAGCATTTTTCTTTGGCGTCAACGCGTTGGTTGGAAATATAAATTGCCCAAATTTTGCGAGTTCCGGTTATTTTTCAAGATTCTGTCGCCCCTTTTTTTAGTTTTTTTTTAATCCAAAAAAAGGGGAAAATTCAAATACTAACAATTTTTTACACTTTTTTTACCAAACCCCACACAGCACCCGCCCCAAAAAACAGCAATTTTTAAAAAGTGTTGAGTCATTGGGAAAGGTCGGTCAACTATTCCCCAAATGATGGGTCTGTCCGCCAGGGGGTTGCGTTTTAACACGTTTTTTTGCTAAGCTAAAAGCTGCCTCTTTCTCTGTTCTTCATCGCGTTTAACTTATTGCACCAGCCCGACACGCTCAGCGCTCGGGCACATCCTTTTTCGGGTCACAAAGCAAGGGGGCTAAACATATAAAAATGACAAGTGGTCCTACCATTTCCCAAACTTTTCCCCCCAAGCCCCCTTTTTTTAATCACCCCAAGCCCTTTAATTAAGTCACCCCAAGCCCTTTAAATTAAAGTTTTTAATTTAAATTTCACCCCAAGCCCTTTAAATTTAAAGTTTCCCCCAATTCCTTTTTTAAAAGTCGCCCCCAAAGTTCTTAATAAAGGGTTCCCCCAAAAATTTTCCTTAATCTAGTTCTTAATACAAGTTACTTTAAGTTTTTAATCAAGTTTTTTTTTAATTTTCACAAGTGGGCCCATAAAGGTCGTTATAAAGTTCTTATTAAAGAATTTTTAATTAAAAATTTTTTTTTAAAAAAAGTTCTTGAAAATTTTAAACTGAATACAAATGGATCAAAATGATTTTTTGGGTTGTTGGGGGTTCGGGGTTTTCCCTTTTTGGGTTAAAGTTTTTTGTATTTAGTGGGCTGTGTTTTTTGGGGGCTGTTTTGGGTTTTTTGCTGTCTTTCTTTTTATGTTTTAAAAACGTAATAAACCACCCCCACCAAAAACAAGACGCCAAAAATCCAACTTTTTTAAATTTCCAAAATTTAATCCATGAATATTTTGGGTGTTGCGGGACTTGAAAAACTTTTTTCTTGTTGGGGGTTTTTCGGGCACAAAAAACAAGGTGTTTTTTTCATTATGGTTTTAAATATGTTGAAAACTCTAATTTTTTCTTTTTTTTTTTCCACTCTGCATTTTTTTTTCCCGGGTTCAAAACGCCCCCAATTCTTTTCAGGGGTTCATTTTCTCCACCGATTAAAATTTTTCGGGATTCTGCTGTTTTTTCTGGGCTCGGTCATTTTAAAGGGGAAACAAATTTTTAATGATTAAAATTTAATTAATCCCTTGTTTAAAGGGCGTTTAACAATTTTTCCAAAATCTGTAATATAGTTCACATCCAGAGACCCTAATGATTTTGGGGTTAAAAAGGGATCCTGCGTTAAATCATACATAAAATTTTGGGTTCAAAATAAAGGGGACCCCAAATCTCAACTTTTTATTGTACAAAAAAAAACCTTTTGGGCCCAACATTTTTTTAACCATTCTTGCCCCCAAATTCGCTTCATACCGGGTTGGGATATTTTAAACATTGCCCTTGCGGGGGACATTTTTTGGAATCTTTTTCTATGCTAAATTTCCCTTTTCCCAAAGGACTGTTTTTTTTTTCCCACACGCCGCCAAAAAAATTTAAAAACCCTTTTCCCTTTTTTTGGGCAAAAAATAGTTTTGGTCATCAACTTGTCATTTGTAATCATAAGTTCGGGAAAACGGTTATAGATCTCGCAGTTCTTTTTTTATTAATAAAATAAATATTATTTTTTTTTTTAAAAAAAATGAGCACCCAAAAAACTTTTAAACCCCTTTTAACCTTTTCGGGGGTTTATTGGGGGCCCTAAGTGTGGGATACACAATTTTGGTAAAAGCCTTTTAAAAAATTTAAAAAACCCACAGATCTTGGCAAATTTGGCTTTGAAGACTCAGCAAAGCGGTTTGCGTTTTTTACAGCTTCATTTGCTACAAAAGGGATTTTCTATTTAACAAGGAATAATTCAGACAGTTTTAAAAAGTTTTTTTTAAAAAAAATACATTTATAAAAATGGTTTTCACTCGGGATGATGAAAAGGGGGCGCTGTGGTAAAATGCGTTTTGTTTTTAGGGGGAATAATGAACGCGTTTTGGGAAAAACCTAGGGGGAATGCCCGGCGAGAAAAAAAAACAAAACAAAGCAGGGGCAACTAGCCCAGCCAAGCTGCTATGAAAAGAAAAAATTGGGAGCATTTAGTTTTTTTAAACGTTTTAAACTAAAAAACGGGGACATGCAGCTTACACATTTAAAGATTTTGATAAAGCAAAAAAAGAATTTTATCTTGTAACGGGGCAACCCAAAATCGAACTTTTGCCCCCACCAAAATTTTAAAGCGATTACTTTCAACCATAAAGAAAAACAAAAGATGCAAAAATATTTTTTTATTGTTTTTGGCATGACCCGTTGTGTTTTTGTTGCGCATAATTTTGGGGCTGTTAAAAAATGAACAAGATTTTATTTTTCCCCAAAAAAGGAAATTTTGGAAAGGGGAATTTAACACAATTAAAAAGTTTAACCCCAAGCAGCTGAGTCAGTAAAACAAACAGCAAAAAAAAGGGTTTAAACTAAACAAGGGGTTTGGGAAAAATTTTTTTACCTGCCCCTAAACAAAAAACAAAGACCACACTTTGTAAATTAAAAACCCCAAAAACACACCCATAAAATGGATCTTTTTTTTTTTTCCCAATGATACGATTAGACGAAAAAAAATTTTAATTTACCATTTTACAGTCATTGTTTAGCTTAAAGTTTCAAAGAGGGCTAAAATTTTAACACAAAAGAGTGTTTTGCTGTTGCTGTCCCCTACAGTTTGATATCCAACGAGGCCCAAAAACTTTTCCTCCGATGTTTCAAGCCCGATAAATGGGAAAAAATTTTAAAAGGGGACAATTTAATCAATTTTTGTTAAAACTTGAGGTACCTTTAAAAAGAGGCATTCCGGGTGTTCCAGATCACGGGTTTGGTTTGGAAAACTTTAACAACAGTTTTGAAAGGCTTTTCTCCACCATTTAACCACAGGGAGCTATTGAAAATTTCCCCGCAACACAAAAATTTTTTTAAGGCTCCCCTCAGTTCCTGCAATGAAAATGAAAAATTTTAAAAGGTCAAATAAACCAGTAAAAGCAATCGGGAAAACAAACAAAAAAAATTTGTTGAAGAGAGCTTCATCAAGCAAACAAATTTACCCTTTTGGGTTTTTGAAAGTGAGATCCCTTTATTCCCCGGAGAAAGGGGAAAGGGGACATAGCATCAGGGAAAAAAACCAAAAAATTCCATTTTGGAGGGGTTGGGATCCAAAGGAGATTAAAAAATTGTGAAAAAAAAACCGCCCTGTTTAAATTTTAAACGAGAAAGGGACACAAAAAAAACGATCCCCCCTCAAAAACTTTTGTGAAAGAAAAACTGCAGAAAACCCCCCCAAAGACACATTCCAGTCGTTTAATTTTTTTTTTTAATTTAAATTAAAAATGGGGGGCCCAAAAAGGGAAAAGGAAGAATCCTTACGAAAAAGGGCACTGGAAGCAAAAATGGTGAAGAAGAGCCCCTTAGAAAAAATACGAAAAAAATTTTTGATTGTAATCTTGCAAATTAAACTACTTTTAAAAGGACGTTTTTGATCGTCTTCCAGAAAAACCTCAAATTTTGTTGGGAGCAAAAATTTTTATTAAAAAAAAAAAAAAAAATTTCCCGTGCCCATCAAGAAAACATGAAAAAAAATTTTTTCTGAAATTGGGTTTGAGATATGGGTTTAAAGCTTTCAAGAACTTTTTTAAAATTTTGGGAAAAATTTATATTTGATTTTAAAAGGGAAAGCTAAAAGGGAAAGGGAGAAAAGGCAAAGGGAAAGTTTTTAAAAATTTTAATGAAAATTTTAAATTTGAGCTTCTTTATATCATTAAAAAAGTATTTGAGAAGATTGACAACCCCTGGCTAGAACAATCGCCAACAACCCGTTTTAAACCCCCAAAGCTTTGTTTTGATTTATGGGTAGGGGGAATATGAAAAACGTGAACGGGCAAAAAAAATTTTAAAAAACCCCACCCTACTTTAATAAATAATTTTAAATTTTTTGCTAAATTAGTTTTTTGATATAATTGAACTCCCGATTGGGGAAAAAAATATAACCCCATATAAATTTTTACAAATTCTCCAATGGCCAATTGCATATGAAAACTCTGGTAACAAATACTTTTTTTTGTTTAGTGCGGTCAAACCGTTTTTTTTACAACTTTTTGGTTTTAAATTCATGCGATTAGATCGCGCTTGTAATTGTCATGTGAAAGTCTTTTTGCCAAACAATTTTCTTTGTAAATTGTAAAGGGGTTATCTTGCTGCACAACACTCCCGGAAAATTTTTTCCCTTTTTGCTTTTTTAACAACTTTTTTTTGGGTTTGAAAGACTTTTCATTTTCGACCAAAAACCAAACAAAACCCCCTTGATCACAAACCATTAAAAATTCATCCTTCATTTTAACCTAAAACCTTTTTTTAACGTTGAATAAAAAGGGGCGGAATTTTGGGGTAATAGATTTTGCGTACCACCCGGGAAAAAAAATCTCTTTTTTCTACTTCAATTCCTGTCTTTGTAAAAATCTTCATAGGATGTCGTTTACAAAAAGAATTGTATTGTGAAACAAAAAACTCGGGAAATCTGGATCCCAAGGGGTTTAAAGTATTTCGTAAAAAAAATTTCAAAAAACAAAAGCTTCGTCACCCTCAAAAAACAGTAAACCCAATAAAAACGGGGTTTTTGCCCAAATTTTGGGACTTTCTTTTTTTTCACCCTTTATGCCAAAAGCGATCTTTGAAATTTCTAAGTCCGGAAAAATTAGGTTTGAAGTTAGTTTAAATTTCTTTTGGGGCTCTCTTGGGACCAATCAAAACATCTTTCCCGCTTGTGCGGATTTTCCATAGTTTTTCCAAAACAGGGTTTTTCATAACCTGAAAAAGTCTTTTTCAAAGCATCTGTTTTTTTAAAGTTCTGAATCGGGTTTTCCCTTCATGATGTAGGGGTTCATAAAAACTGTTTTTGATCAAAAGCAATTATCCCGATGAAAAGCTGTAAACTTTAAACCATGTCTTAAATAAAATTAAAAGAAGTCTGTAATACAGCATAATTTTTTTTGTCTCGAAGATTAGGAAACAATTTTAGGCGGTTCTTTTCATTGACGTTTTTTAGGGTTTTTTTCCCCCAAATGGATTTTTCATTAGGGGTAAAACAGGGAGTTCATGAAATATTCAAAAATTTCAACTTTTTGGAATAAACCCCTTTTTTTACAACACTTCTAGAGTGGGTAGCCAATTTTAAAAATTTTGAATGTTTTTTTTTTTTCCTGTTTTTCTTTTTAAAAATTTTACGAAATTTGAAATTGTTTTGACTCATAGCCCACCCCATACAATTTTTGCATCCAAAAATACATAAGATATTTTTAGCCTTTTTTATTTTGGGATCTTTACCCCCAAAATATTTGTTGTTTGCTTTCCCAGTAAGGGTTGCACGCCATACGGGTTCCCCCACCAAATCCGGGTTTCAATTTTTCGGGAAGCTTTGGGGCCAGGTCAGACAAAAAGGCCCAATTCTGTACCCCCAGAAATTTTTTAAAAAAAGGTTTCCCACCCTCATCCCGGCGCCAGAAATGTAATGCGCGGGACCCAAAGCTTAATGTTTCATCCCGGTCTTTCTGAAATTTTTAAAAGATGTCCGCCAAAAAATCAGGACCGCCATTAAATGGAATCTTGATATTCCCCCATCTTTTACACTCTAACTTCTGCCAAGCTTCTTGAGCATGCGGTAATCAAATCAAAAATTTCCCTTTCCTCAAAGGGAAAAAAGAACGCGCCTTTGGGCGGAAGGGTTATCTTCGAAAAACCCTTTCCCAGCGTTTCATGTCCCAATAAGGATAAACGCCCTTTCTAAAAAGAGGGGGAAAAAAATATGTTCTGTTTTTGGGCGGATTTTAAAGGGTTCCCGCAGTAAATCAAAATAAAACCCCATTATGTGTTGCTTTGAGTCGTAGAAAACATGTTTTTTAAAGTGAAACCATGTACTTTTCTGTTGATGCGCAAGGAATGATCCCCCTGAGTCGCGGGTTTAAATGCTTGCTTATAAGTGGGGTCGAACCTCGAAAATTTTGTGAAAAAATTTAAAGGCAGTTTCCCATTTTTTGGGGTTTCCAAAAATTTATTGAAATTGAATTTGTTATGGGGTGCTCCTCTAAATTTTCCCACTAATTGATCTTGGCCCTCTTACTTTTGGTTCTCGGGCGGTGGAAACCCAAACCCCCCGCCCCACAAATAAAACAGGGGTTGGCTGAGTCATCGGGTTTTTGGGTTTCCTTTCCCGGCCGCCATTATGTTTTTCAGAAAAGTTTAGATTATTAGAACGGGATTACGCACTTGCGGGCATGCGTTTTAAGAAGTTTTGGGGGCGAAATTGGTCTCTGTATAATTCTGGTTTTTGGAATTTGGGCGCCATCCGACCTAAAAAATATGAAGGCAAATGAGAAAATTGAGGGGTTACTCTTTTAAGACTTTTTTTAAAAATTTTTTCTGGGGGTTTGGGTCCTTCATAAGGAAAAATTGGAGTGATTCGAAGTCTGCGAAAAACAACTTTAGGGACTTTTTGCAACCGTTTCCAGTTTTTAAAAAAACTAACTTTACTGCTTTCCCCGGGGCCTTTAATTTTTTTTCTGAAATCACAGTAAACGGGGCAAATTCAATTTTTTTATATGTTCCCTCGTGTTTTAACGATGGAATTCTTGTTAAACATTTTCTACAAAATTCTTTTTTTGGTATTTTGTTTTGAAATATGCCTAGTAATCTACTCATTGTGCTATCAGCGTGTTGTGAAAACCTTTTTTAAGGGGTTTTGCATTGGGAAAGTAAGTTTTACATGATTTTTGGGTTTGGTTCGCCTATTTTTTAATTTTCTTCTTTGACACCAAATTTGGCGGAAGGTTTTTTCCCTTAAACCCATTTTGTAACATTAAACATTTTTTGGGGAGGTTTTCTTTTCTTCAAACTGTTCAAATTTTGTTATTGCCAAAAAAAATTTTTCAAGGCCGTTAAATTTTAAGACCTTAGCCCACGGGCAAATAGTTAAAAATCTTCTGCTTTTTTTGGCCCAACGTGATGCCCCTACAAGAACGCCCCACTAAACATTTGTCGCCCTTAATTTTTTTTATGTTAAACTCCTCTTGAAAACTAATTTTTGGAGGAGTGGAATGTAAAAATTGCCTACTTTTGGGCTCAAAATTTACCTTTGCCCTTAAATCTGATGTCTGGGACTTCACCCTCTGACCAACCAGGCCCCCTCATTTTAGCTGCTTCGGGGTTTTCTTTAAACCCTTATTTAAGAAGTTGTTCTCCCAATCGGGGCGTTAAGTCATTATAAGAAAGAATAGTCTGCTTTTTTAGTTGAGACCCAATTTTCTAGATTTTTTTTCTTTTTATTGTTATTTTGCCCGTTTAAAAAACAACTACCCTTATTTTAAGGGGGGTTTTTTGTTATTTTAAATTGGGAAAACTTGGAAATACATTACAACGCTTCCCTTTCCACGTTTTTTGGGATCAAAATTCAAAAAACGACCTCATTTAAAGTTTTAAACAAACGCTCTTCCTGAACATTGCTTCAAAAAAAACATCTAAACCTTCATATATCTTATCCATGCTGAAGTTTCTTTTTAACTAAACATATTTTTTTAAAAATTTAAAAAAAAAATACTTTGGACTCCCAAAGGGTCTCTTAATCAGAATAAATTATCAAGGGTTTTTTTGTGCTTGGACTCGAAAACTAAAGTATAAAACCCCCTTTGGATTTTTTAATGGGGCTTTTAAGAACAGATTTTAAAATTTTTTTTTTCGTTTATTTTTTTTAAGCTTTCCTTTTTTTTGGTCGGTGCCCTGGTTTTTTGAAAAAAATTTTGGCCCTTGCCTTTTTTTTTGAAGATCAAACTTTTGTCTTTTGAAAGCCCTTTTAAAAAATCAGCCTGTAGGCGCCCAAAAATTCTTCATCCTTGATGTTCGAGTCGGAAAAGGGGTTTTTAATTTATTTTTCAGTTTGAAGGAAAATTTTAGCTGTTTTTTGTTAAACCATAGCGGTGTGTTTTGGAGTTTAGTTTTTTTTTTTTTTTTTTGCTGACCCACTTAAGCCAAGAACACAGGCCAAGAGTTAAAGACAAACCCCCCTAGAGGTAAAGCTCCCGGTGAACCTATCCTGTTCCCTAAAAAGACCAAACACTTTTCCTGTGTTAAAGCATTTGTGCCCGATTTTTCCGTATTAACATATGTAACAGCATTAAAGGCACAGAATACCTTTTTTTGGTTTTACTGTTTTTTGAAAGGCCCCTACCTAGGGGGGTTTGCATTTGTTTTATGTTTTTTAAATCTGAAAGTTTTTAGGGTTTTACAGCAACAGAGTTTTTCTTCTTTGGGCCCCTTTTGGGAAAAAACCCTGAACAAAATGTTTTTTTTAAAAAATTTAAAAAAAATTTTTGGTATTGGAATTTTTTTAATCTGTTATCTTGAATTTTAAAGCTGCGCATCATATTTAAAAACAAAAATACTTTAAAGTGGTTTATCACTCTCTTTTTCTTTATAAATTTAATTTTTTTTTCGTTTTAACTGTTCTCCCACCCCCAGAAACTGATTACCCCTTCCTGTTGCCCTTTAGGTAAACCCAAAACCTTTTATTTCGTTTTTTAAATATTCATAAAGTCAACACGGTGAAGGGTAGATTTTTAGACAAAAGGTTTTTACTTTGGACTTTTTAACCTCCCGCCTCCAAAATTTTTTCCCTTTTTTTCATAAAAAATGATGTTAAGGGTTTAACCCCGCTCCCCTTTAGATTTGGGTTAGGATCCCCTAAATTTGAAATTGTACTTTCTTTTTTTTGGGATTAATAAACTTTTCATTTTGGGTTTTTTCGTAAGGGTTTTTCTTCTCTTCACACGGGCAAAAAAATTTCCCTTTTTAAGGGGATGTGCTGGGGCGCTAAAACTAAAATTCCATATTGTTCCTTTCTCTCTTTTAGGGTATTTTTATTTATGAAAACACTCTTTCCCTTTTATATTGCTAATCGTGACTGATATTTTTTGCTCAATTTAAGGCCCCTTTCTAAATTAAAGGGGTTTCTAAACAATGTCAAACTTTTAACGAGATTCGAAAATTTCCCGTACTTTGGGAAACAGTGTCTGTAGATTTAATGACACTTTTTATTTATTAAAATTTTAGTTTTTATGACAATTTTTCTTTTTTTAAAGGCCCGCCCTTGGGAAAATTGGGCAGCCGCTTAATAAACTCAAAAAACCAAAAGGGGGGGAAAAAAAAGCGATTTCCAAGCAAAATTTACAAAGCTTCGGGCTTGTTTTTCCCCTTTAGCATCTTTAGCGTTTTTATTCTGTGTTTTAGTGCTTTACACTTTCGATTTCCTTTTAAAAAGCGAGGTCCCCTTTTATTCGCGGTTACCATAGATCACAATTTGATTTTGAAATTTTGTCTGCATTGTGTAAAGAAAATATTTCTTGCCCCTAAGTTTTTTAGAAAATTTTTTTAACGATTGCCCGTCCCCCAAATTTTGGAAATACTGTCCTTTTGGTTGTTGCTTTAATCAAGTTCTATTTTTAAAGTAAGCCGTGCAGATTTCCCCGGGACAATTACTTCAAAGCTCCCAGGTTTTGGAAATTTAACAGTAAGAAATTTTTTTCCCGAATCAATAGTAAGGGTGGATTATTTGGGGAAAAATAATATTCTGTTTTTTCCCTTCACGCCAAAGGGCTTTTTTCATCTTCTATGCGGGGCAAAATTGAGCCCTAGGGTTTGTACATTTTTTTTTAAAAAAACAAAATAAAAAGTTTAAATTTTTTAAAACCCCCTGGCCCGGCATTTAAGGGTAAGAAAATTATGATGTTTTTTTATCCGGGAAGGGCGACATGGGTGGGAAAAGACTTTCCTTTTCCCATCCATTACAAACATTGCGGCGGGGAAAATTAAAAGAAAGGGAAGGTTTTAAAAACATTTTTTTCAAAGTTTAGGCCAAAAAACCCCCCGAATTTATGGGCCCAATGAAATTTTGAAACAAAAGAAAACCTTTTTTTTTTTTAAAAAAAGAGCAAGGGCAACCTGTACAGCTTAAAAATCTAAACCCGGAAACCCCTCAAAGTTTTTTGCCAAAAACTTTTCAAATTTGACAAAGGGTCAGTGTTTTCGATCAAAATCGCCTTGGCATTGCTTTAAAACCCCAAGATTAGAACCCGTGAGGGGAGTTGCTAAACTTTTTAAAACCCTACAAAACTCCCCAAAAGATAACCGAATGCAAAAAAACAGAACTTTTAAAAATTTAAAACAAACAGAGACGAAATAATACAAACAATTTGAAGCAGAAAAACCAGTTTTTCAAAAAAAACCGCAAAAAAAAAACTTTTCACGATCCGCCGCTACCCATGGGGAAAATAACGGCCCCTTTAAACATGCTTTTTGGGAAACATCAGAGGGGAATTAACAAACCCAAAATTTTGCAAAAAATGGGGGAAATTGATGAGCATATAAAAAAAGAAAAAAAAAAACTAGTTGAGGTGATGACCAAAAAACTTAGGGGCCTGGTGTTTAAAAAAAGGGAAAAAACAAAGACTAAAAGTTTGAACAAAAAGAGATAGGGGAAAATAGAAGTGTTGTTACTAACCAAACCCAAATTTAAAAACTCAAGTTTAGCAGAATAAAAGAAAAATATCCAAAGGGAAATTTTTTATGAAGACACAACGTTAGCAGAACGAATAAGAAAATGTTTTTGGGGAGCAAGGTGTCACATTTGCAAGTGTTTAACACCTTGGGTTTTAAAAAATAAAACTTTGGGGATGGCTATTACAGGGGGGGTGGGGGAGCAGTGCCCCCCCAGGCCCCCCAAAACCGTCTCAGATTAAAAAAGGGTAAAAAAAAAAACCCCGATCACCTTTAAAACTTACTAAAACAATTTTGCCAGTAAAAGGGTAGGATTCTTTGCCTAGTATAATTGGAGGGATCGTTTTGCTGGCTTTTGTCTACTGAAAATTAAAAGTATTTGGCTTTATGGCTGGACACTTATGGACATTAGTTGTCTTTAAAATTGGGGGTTTCTCTTTGGTTTAAATAAAGGGGCCAAAATAATCCTAGGGGAGTTTTAAACCAAAAGCAAGTGCTGGGGCTTTTCATATTTATGGCTCACGCGCGTCTTCAATGGCCTTTGGGGTTTGGGAAAAGGGGGGTTGGGTGATTATTCTTTGGGGGGGCCCTCCCTTTTTTTTTGTATTGTTTGTAATATTTCTGGCTCAGGGAAATTTAAAGGGCGTTTTTTCCAACCTTTTTGTTTAAATTTTCCCCAACAAGGGTTTCCCTTTTATTGTTTATTTTTGTTCCTACCGGGGGCCCGAGGGCCCGAAGGTAGCATGTATAAACCAGTGCCAAGCAAAGTCACTTTCGATCTTTCAAATTGTAAAACAATTTTGGGAAACCTTTTTTAAAACTTGAAGGGAAATCAAATTTTCAAAAATTAATGGGGTCCTCTAAATTTGCTAAATACTGTTTTTTTGCAAAACAAAGCCAGTAGAAAGGGAAACAGTTAAAGTTAGATCTTGCCTTTTGCTTGCGAAACCCAGCAAAACCCAAACATAAGTACAATGGGGTCGTTTATTAGTTTATTTCCCCCTTAGTTTTGGCCCTTAGAAGTGTTAAAATAAATGTTTTCCAGTGTTTTTATGCTCCTTTTCTCTATACCCCCAGGGGGAACAGTTGTGTTTTGAAAGAGAAAAATTTTGGGAAGGAGGATTTCCAATCAAAAGTTATACCCTTTTTGTGCCCCCCAAAAAATTTAAAGGGGGCCCAAACCTTTATTAAATCCAAATTTTGTCTAAAGTCTTTCTTTTTTTTTGGGCAATATCAAATTCGTTACAGATCCTTTCAAAAAGCCTTTTTTAAAACTATTCGTTGCTTTAAAGGAAATTTTTTTTAAAATTTTGTCATTTGGTAATGGCGCATTTCGTTCAGATAAAAAAGCCGAAATTTTTTAATTAAAAAAAGAAATCTATTCACTGACCTCACCAAAAGGATCAAAGGATATTTTTAAAAGATCACATACACAATCCGACCCAAATTGAAGCACAAAACAAAAACAAAGTTTTAATGGGTTTTGATTAAAAATGCAAACGGATGCTTTTAAACCCCACTTTTGGATGTAGTTCCCCTTTTTTTTTAGGGGGGGGTTTAAATATCTTTTTAATGGAGTAAATAACCATAAATTGAAAAAGGGGTCAACTGAAAATCACAAAATTCCCAGGGTTTTTCAGTTGTTTTAAATTTTTAAAAATTTTTATGCGGCCCCCCCAAAAGGGAAAATTTTTTCAATTTTATAAAATTTTTAAAGCAATCAATTTTTTAAAATTTTTTTAAAAATGTTTGTAACCAAAAACAACTCAAGACAGCCTTCGTTTTTTGAATTTTGCTATTGATAAAAGAAATGCGGAAAACCCCAAGGGTTTACTCCATGAAAAATTTTTACAAAAAACGTATGGGGTTTTAAAATTTTAAAAATGAATCCCAAAAAAAATAATAAAATTTAAAAAAATTTTACAAAAAGGAAACTTTGTTAGCCATTAACCATTTCCTGATTTTTATTACGGGTTTTTTCTCGCTAAAAGAAACAATGAGTAACTTTGACATACCCCCTCAAACTTAACAATGGGAAATTTTTAAAATTTTGTTTCATTTTAAACCCGAAGAAGAAGTAGGTTTTTCTATTTTGATGGGGCTAGCTAAAAAGTTTTTTCTTTGCCCAAATGACAATCGAGGCATTCTTTTGTTTTTTTGTTAAAAATCAGGCAAAAAAATACTTTTGAGGAAATATCCGCTCGATCTTTTAAATTTCATTCATTACTCTTTGTTCATTTGGACGAGCTGAGACTGATGAAAACTTTTTTGTTTGGGGGCCCTTCAACTTTTTAAAGGGTCTTCCATCAGGGAAAACTGCATATTGCGATTATGGGAAAATTTTACAAAATTCCCCAATTTACAGTTTTTAAAAAAAAATTGCTTGTGGGGGGTCAGATCATTTAAAAATAAAGATTACAGATTTAAAAAAGGAAAATTCGTAAAAAAAGTGATAACCTGCACATTGTTTTAGAAATAAAAAAATTTCGTTGTTTTAAAAATGTCCCCGGTTGGGCCAGAAAAAATCGGGGGGTTCATTTCGCCTGAGAGGTTTTTGTAACTTTAGAATTAAAAGACCCTTTCAGCTTTTAGGGCTTTGAACAAAACGGTGAATAGGCATTTAAAAAGGTTTTGGGGGTACACTAAAGAGGGGTTTTTAAAGCGCAAAGAGGGTTCGGGCAACAAAAGGGTTTCCCAAACTAGAAAAAACACGCAAAAGTAAAGCAAAAAAAATGGGGGGGTATGAAAATAAATAGTTCGAAAAAACTGACAACAAATTTGGGGGTTAGAACCCTATTTAGAAAAGGGAAAATAAAATTTGAATTTTTTAAGCCCCTTTACATTTTTTGACCCCAAAAAAGTTTCAGAAAAGCTTTTAAAAATGGCCCCTTTTCAAAGTAAGTCTTATGCCAGAAGGGCAACAGTCGGAAAAAATTTCGAAAAAAAGCCTTTGGGGGCAAACATACAAACCTCCACAAAGGAATCGGGTTTTTTTTAAAAAAGCTTTCAAAATTTTCAGTTCATTCCAGCACAAAATTTTGGAGACCCGTTACAATGTATTTAAAATTTCCCGTCTTAAAAGATGAAACAAAAAATGGGGCCGGGGGTCCCGGACAATCTTATAAAGGAATTCTTTACTTTGGGAAAACTTAGACGTTTTACAAAACTTAAGTTACTGTCCCTCGTTCTTTACAAAGGGGGAGGATATTAAGGTCCCTAACAACAAGCCAAAAAAAATTGGGTATTGTCTAAATAGAAAAAGATCTTTAAAAACTCAACTTGGGATTAAACTTACACAATTTTGGGCCCCTTTTAAAGGGGTTTTTTTTATACTGAAAAAAAGTTTTTTCAGGAGTTGATAACAACACTAACCCCGGTTTTTTAAAATTTTAAAATTTGTTTTTAAAACTATGGGGGTCAATGCCCATGTTAAAAATTTTTTGACAAAAAACCCCCCCCCAATTTTTCATTTTATTTGTGGACAACTGGCTGTGAAAAACAAATTTGTCCTCGACCTATTACAAACGTTTTTTCGTTATAAATTTTTATCCCTATAGTTTTTTTTCTGTCCAACAAAATTTAAAAAGGAAAAAAAAGCATATCACACAGAAGGGTTTTTTATGGACAAAATGAAACTAAATTTTGTTGATCCAACAAAAATTTTATTTTAGTGTTTTTTAAAAACTTTTTTTAACATTTGAAGAACTCAGACTTTTTTTATTTAAAAATGATTGTTTCAGGGAAAAAAGGGTATTTTTTCCCAAAAAAAAAAAACCTTTGTCAAAACTTGGCTTTCAGTGGGGGAAAAAAAAACCCTGCAGGGTTTAAATGTGTGATTTTATGTCAAAAAAATAAATCAGTTTTAAAAAACCTTTTGAGAGCAATTAAAACGGGGAGTTTTATTCCACATTGAAAACAGAGACCATTTGATGAAAGTATGCCCTGGGAAAAAAAAGATTTAAATTTAAAAAAGATCAAGAAAAAACGAAAAGGGTAAGCAAAAAAATTTAAATCTCAAAAGTTTTTCTAAAATTTTTTTTTAAAAAAAAAGATAATCCTACAAATTATGTATGTGGGGTAAAATGTTTTTTCTATTTTAAAAACTGTTTAAAAAGGCCTTTTTGGGTAACCCGCCGGGCAAAAGCGAAACCGGGTTTTTGCCCGGTTTTGGGGCTGGCGGAGGTGGGGGGCCAGAATGCCTGTTTACTATTTTTCCTTCCCCTCTCTCTCTCTCCTCTCCTCTCTCTCTCTCTCTCTCTCTTCTTCCCCTCGTTTCCCTTTTTCTTTTTTCCCCCCTCTCTCTCTTCCCCCTCTCCCTCTGTCTTTCCTTCCTTTCCCTCTGAAATACCCCCCCCCTTCCCCCCCCTAATTTTTTTGCTCCTCCCCTCTCTCTCTCTCCCGAATTTTCTTCCCCTCTCTTTCCCCCCCTCCCCCCCCCCCTTTTTTTTTTGGCTTTTGTTTTTTTTTTATTCCCCGTACCCCCCCCCCCCCTCTACTACTATTTTCGATTCAAGGTAATTTTTTCTTTTTGTAATCACCTTGTAATATATTTGAAGAGATTTTTATTGAAATTTTTTCAATTAAAGGTATTGGTGGGGGTTATGCTGAAAATTTCCTTTTATATTGGGTGGAACTAATTTTTTTTCCCCCCATTGGATAAATTTGTTTTTGTACCCTGTCTTTTACTAAGATCAAAATAGGAAACACAGTCATTTTATCAGAAGAAAGCTTTCAAAAGGGGAAATTTCTTGGGCAGTGTCTCAAAAAGGTTATGTTTGTTTCCCCCTCTGCTCCCAAAATTTCCCCCTTTTTCTTCCCCCCCCCCCCTTCCTTTCCCCACCCCTATTTTTATTTATAAAATTTTTAAATTTTTAAAAACATTTATGATGCTTTTTTTTTCTGTTTCAGCTTTACGAAGCTACGCCGAAAATTTAGTAAAAATTTGAAAACCAAAGTTACCGGGAAATTTTAGCTTATGTGCTCTTTCCTATCAATTTATCGAAATTCTTACTCGGTTTTTCCCCGGCCACGAAAAATGCTTTTGGGGCGCCATTGTGCGAGTTGTATTTTTCTCTTTTTATATATAAATATTTTTATATAGATAGATAGAAAGATGATAGATAGGGTAGATTTTAAAAATTTTGTTTTTGTTTTTTTTGTCATTTAGTTTTTTTAAGAAAAATTTAAAATTTTTCGCCAATTTAAAAGAAAGGTAAATTTTGCTGGGGAGACCCTTAAAAAAATTTACCCACCTGCCAAACCCCGGCAAGTAAAAGGGCCCCCAAAACCCCACACTGGTGTTTTTCCCCAACCCGACAACCCTGTTTATTTGGTAAGATCTGCCCAGGCAATTTTAAATTTTTCTTGTGAAAAGGGCAGAAAAAGGGACACAGACGAGACGGGAAACAAAATTTCCCGGGGGAAATAATTTCCCTATATGAATTAAAAATTTCTCTTGCAAAGTTTTTCACTATTAAAAGTGTCCCTTTGGGGTTTCCGGGGTCTGTAAAAATCGTATCTGTATATCAAACTCAAAATTCTTAAGCAAATCCTAAACCCGTATCAAATAAAACACATAAGGAATCCCGTCCCTAATTTTTTCCCGTATTTTTTTATCTAAAAAAACATTTCCAATAATCTGCTTCAGGGTTTTTAAAAACGTGAAAAGAAGCACACAGAAAAACACAGAATGTCCCCTTTCCCCTCACATCAAATGCCAAACCAAAATCTTCAAAAGTAGAAAAAGCATGCAAAATTTTGTGATGTTTCCGTATGTTTCAAGAAACTGAAGTGAATGTTTAAAAAAAAAAGCCATTACAAAGTTCTGTTACTGTTTTACTTTAAAACTATACCTTTGTGACTGCCAGCAATTTTTTTTAAAAGCTAAAAAACAAGAATGCGAACGATTTTCATGAAAAAAATTTTGTATTAAAATGAAATCCCAATTTATGTTAAAAAAAAAAAAATAAAAATAAAATGAGAAAGAAAATACATATTGATTTTGTGTATTTACATACGGTTTTTTTTCAAAGGGGGGGACATTTAAAAAAAAAACTTCTAAAGAAATTTTAAAAAACCCTGGATCAAAGTTTCCCACAAACCCACCCAAAAATCCCCACCCAAACTTCCCCTGTCAAAAACCCAAAAAGGACCCCCTCAAAAGTGTGGTGTATGTACCAGTTGGGGGTTTAAGGGTGTACAACAGACAACAAGGAACCCCCTCCCCCCCACCCTCTACAGGGCAAACCCCAAAAACCCATCTACTTCTGCCATACATAACATCAAAGCCCCCAGGCCCCAGGGTTTTAGCCCCCAAGAAACCAAGATCCCCTCTACGAAACCCTTCCTCCAAAAAAAAAAAGTTAAAAAAGCCATCGAAATTAAGACCAACCCCCAGCCCCCAAAAAGAGAAAAAAAAATTTGAACTCCCCCCCCCCCCCCCCCCCCCCCCCCCCCCCCCCCAAACTACAAAACACATCCTGACAAAAACCTTACAAACCCCCACACAACATCGTTTCCCCAACAGGGCCCCCGCTGCCACAACCCCCCAGTGAGCTGAAAAGGGGAGGGGGGGACCCTGTCGAAAAAATTTTTTCCAAGTAAATTTTGGGTTTGAGTCTTTAAACCCACTTTTTCTAACAACAATTTACACCTACACCACCCTTTTAAAATGTGGTATATTACAGAACACAACAAAACCCCACCTACACCACTATTAAAATTTTGCTTTTTTACAGACATAGAGCAACAGACAATTTAAAACACCATCACAACTCTTTTCGTGTGCTATGTTACAGACAACCAAACAATCAACCTACACCTTTATTACAGGGGTTCTATGTTACAAGGGACAACAGACCAAACACACCTACAAACCCCTCATTTCAGTCTGGTATGTTAACAGAGCCCCCCCCCAAAAAATCACACCCCACAACCCCTATTACATTTTGCTATGTTACAGGAAAAACAGACAAACACACTACACCAATATTTAAAGGGTTTATGTTTCAGAGCACAAGGGGCAACAGCCCAAACACCCTACCCCCACTCATTACAAAATCCCCGGGCCTTTTTTAAAAGCAAAACAGACAATCAAAAACTACAACACTCATTTCAGTCTGGGATTTACAGAGACACAGCAAAAACAATCCCCAACCCACACCACTCATTACGTGTGGGATGTTTCAGAGCACAGACAACAACAATTTACACTACACCACTCATTACAGTCTGGTATGTTTCAGGCACAGCACAACAAACAAAATCACCCCTCACACCCCCATTACAGGGCTGGTATTTTACAAAAACACAACATACAATCACACCAAAACCACTCATTACGTAAAGGTATGTTACAGAAACACAACAACAAATCACACCAAAACCCACTCATTTTCAGTGTACCCATGTTACCGAGCACCCCAAACAACGACAATACACCTACAAACCCCTCAATTAACCGTGTCGTATGTTACAGAGCACAACAAAAATCACAAACCCACACCAAAAAATTACAGTCTGGTATGTTTTTCAGGCACAACGACAATCCCCCACCTACACCCACTCATTACAGGGTTTGTTTTGTTACAGACACAAAAAGACAATACACCACAAAACCCCTAAATTTCAGTGTCCCATTTTTACAGAGCACCACACAATGACCGATCAAAAACTACATCCTTTGCTCCCTCGCAGCCTTTTTACAGTGCATAGGGCAAAAAACAAAATAAGCAAATTTCCCTGTTTCTGTTCTCCCAAATTTTTTTTATCGTGCCCGAAGAAGACCAAAGAGGCGAAACGCTCCCTGTTTTGGGCTTTTAATTTTGTTTTTCCCTTTTTGTCCAGCGGAACAGTAAATTTCTTTTAAGAAATCAAAAAAGCCAAAAACCACGGATTGTAAGCAGCTTGTTACAGAGCACGGGGAAAAAAAAAAAAAAAAAAAAAAAAAAAAAATTAAAATTACGCCCCGTTTGAGAAAAATTTCGTTCTTCGTTTTTCCCCGTCCTGAATGTTGTTTATCTTTTTCACCGAACGGCGGGTACTAAAAAATTCAAATCCCACGTGTTTAAAGTATGGTGGTCCCAAAATTGGAGCGTGGGGCGAGTATGCTGCGAGGGGTGTGTGTGTGTGTGTGGTGTGTGTGTTGTGTGGTGTGGGGTTTGTGTGTGGGGTTTTTGTGTGCGGCACGCGGGGCTCGCCGGGATGGAGGGTTGGGGGTTTTGTTAGTAAGGGTTTGGTTTTAAATTTTCCCCAGGGGTTTGGTAAAAAGATTTGGCTAGGGAGGGGTGGGGGAAAAAGGACATACAATTTTTTTCATTCCGTCTTCCCAAATTTTTGAAGGAATTGGGAAAGGAAGCGGGGGTTGGGGTTTTGGGTTCCCCCCTTTTACCCTCTTTTACTTTGGTTTTTTACAACCCGAGAAAAGGGGGGGCCCGGAAAAAGGTGTTGTTGTGTTAGTCCCGTGGTTGTTTGGTAATTTGTCGTGTTTTTGCACGGCAATAACTAATCCCTTGGTCTGGCGTGTCAGCTCCCGGGGAGGGATTTCCGCTCTGACCAATCGTTGTTTTTAGTTTGGGGAGTAGAGTTTGCTTGATTCCGACCCGGGGGGAAAAGCTTGGGGGAGCTTCACTTCGGTCCCCGGTGTTGTCGGAGTGGACGTACTCCTTGTAGGGGCGGGGGCAGCGCCGTAGTTTTTGAAGGTGACTTCGAAATCATATTTTAGTGCCAGGTCCTCGTTTGGGGGTTGGGGGGCCCTTGGGCCCGTGCTGAGTCGGGGTCGTCCCCTTTTTTTGCAGCCACTGTCAGCCCGTTCAGAACTGGTGTGGTTTATCGCTGTATGTCCAGTTGGTCACGGTACCCTTTTTTTTTGAGGGTGGGGGCCCAAACACCGCAAATTTTTACTGTACTGCCGGGGTGCCGGCAGGTGAGCGGCGCTTTCCATTTCCCGTTTTTCCCGGGGGAAGGGAGACCCCCCAGGGGCCCCTCTGCCCTTTTGTGGGGGGAGTTCCTTTTGGGTTAAAACCCGGTTTTTTTTTCCGGGGGTTCTCCGGCCCCTGGTTTTCCCCGTCCTCCCCGTTTAGGCCCCCCCTTTTTGGGGAAAAGGGGGGCTGCACCCGGGGCCCTTTTTCCCCCCTTGGTGTCCGGGGGGGCCTTTAGGAAAGGGGGAGGGCGTCCTTATCCCCCATCCCAAGGGACCCCCGGGCGGGGAAGGGGGCCGGGCCCCGTTTTTGTTGCGTTGGGGTTTTTCGGGTGCCATCCGGGGGGGGGGGGGGGGGGAGTTAGTCAACCCCGCGGGGGGGGGCCACCCCGGTTTTACCCGGGGGGCCGGGGGGGTTTCAAAAGTTCCTTCGGTAGGGGTTGGTTCGGGGCCCGGGGGGGAGGGGGGGGGGGCCCACCCCCTAACCAAAAAAGCCCGGGGCAAAAAAGCCTTCCCGGGGGGAGGGTTTTTCCCCGGGGGGGGCCTGTGAGGGGGCCCCGTACAGCGCCGAGGGAAATGGGACTTTCCGGGGCCGGGGTGGGGGGTCCATGTTTTTTGATAAAGGGGGGTTTTTAAGGGTTTTGGTATTTTGGGGTTTTGGGGGGTTAGCTACGCCTCCCTTTTTTTAGTATAGGGCCGGGCCGGGACAGTGTAGGGTACTTGTCGTTCCCCCTTAGGGACGCAAACGACCATTTTTGGGAGTGGTCCCGGGTTTTTAAAAAAGAAGGGTGAAGGGCCTGGGGGGAGGGTGGGTGGTAGGGTCGTTAAAGATTAGAGCCCTTTGGTTTAAAACCTTTTCCCTAGTGTTGTCAAAAACGTGTGTGGGCTATCGCTGTGTCCCCAGAGTCACAGTGATTACCGCAATGGTGGGTTTTTGGTTAGGTTAAGGGTCTTCCAGGTGTTATAGTAGATTTGGGGGAGTAAAGCGGGAATTGGGATACTTGTGTGCAGTTGTGGATGTGCGTGATGGTGGGGGCCATGGAGTGTGTTTTTGAAATAAAGAAAGGGGCGTGATTGTAAAACTGTGTTAGTGTGCTGTGTTGTCCCGAACCCAGTGTGTGTAGGCGTGGGTTTTGGGGGGTAGGGGCGTCCCCGGGTTGGGGACCGTACAGTGGGGCCCTGTATTTGGGGGCCCTGACGCCCCTTTCTGTCCTTTACGCCCTTATTTTTTGCCCTGTATTTGGGGCCCCGCAGGCCCCCTTTTCTGCCTTGAACCCCCCGGGTTATTTTGGGGCCCTGACAGCCCCTTCTTGTCCTTGATGCCCGTGTTTTGGGCCCCAAAAGCCCCTTTTCTGTCCCCTTTAGGGCCCGATTTGGTTTCCCCCGACAGGGCCCCCTTTTCTGTCCTTGGGCGCCCTGTTTTTGGTTTCCCTGGGAAAACCCCTTCTCTGCCCTTTACGCCCTGTATTTGGGTGCCCCGGGTTTCCCCTTTTCTGTCATCGATACCCTTATTTTTTGCCCTGGGAGCCCTTCTCTGTCCCTTTAACCCCCCCTGTAAATTTTGGTTTCCCTCACGCCCCTTTTTGTCCTTGACGCCCCGTATTTGGTGCCCCCGAAAAGCCCCCCCCTTCCTTTAAAGCCCTGTATTTGGTGCCCCGACAGCCCCTTCTCTGCCTTGACGCCCTGTTTTGGTGCCCTGAAAGCCCCCTTTTCTGTCCTTGACGCCCTGTATTTGGGCCCCCGGGCACCCCCTTTTTTGTCCTTGGGCGCCCTGTATTGGGAAACCCCGACACCCCCCTTCCCCTTTTCCTTGCCCCTGTATTTGTGCCCTGACGGGCCCTTTTTTGTGCCCTTGGTGCCCGGTGTTGGGGCCCCGAACCCCTTTTTGGTCCTTTACGCCCTGTTTTTGGGGCCCCTGGGGCAGCCCATTCTTTCCTTGGGTTTCCCTGTTTTTTGGTGCCCTGACAGCCCCTTCCTGTCCTTTTCGCCCTTTTGTTGGTGCCCCCGACAGCCCCTTTTTGTGCCCCCTTTAAAGGCCTGTGTAACCCGACAGCCCCTTCTCTTCCTTGGTGCCCTTGGGTTTGGTTTCCCTTTACAGCCCCTTCTGTGCCCCGACGCCCCGGTACCCTACAGCCCCTTTTCCCATCCTTGCTGCCCTGTATTTGGTGCCCCCTGGGCGCCCCTTCTCTGTCCTTTTTTCGCCCTGTTTGTGGTACCCTGAAATCCCTTCTAGTCCTTTAAGCCCCCTTTTTTGGTGCCTTAAAAGCCCCTTTTTGGTTCCCCTTTTCGCCCTGGATTTGGGGCCCCCGACAAACCCATTCTTTTTCCTTAGTCCCTTAAATTTTGGGGGCCTGGAAGGCCCCCTTTTCTGTCCTTTGACGCCCTGGTTTTGGTTTCCCTTTACCCCCTTCTGTCCCCGGGCGCCCTTTTTACCCTGACAAAACCCCCTTTTCTGTCCTTGGGCCCTGTGTTTGGGGCCCTGAAACCCCTTTTGTGCCCCTTTACGCCCCCCGTACCCTGGGCAGCCCCTTCCTATCCTTGCTGCCCTTTTTTTTGGGGGCCCGACAGCCCCCTTTTCTTTTCCCTTTACGCCCTGTGTGTGGTGCCCGCCCGCCCCTTCTGTGCCCCTTTACGCCCTGTTACCCCGAAACCCCTTTTTCTGTCCTTTTGCCCTTTTTTTTGGTGCCTACAGGCCCCTTCTCTGCCCTTGACTCCCCCCGTCCCTGACAGCCCCCCTTTCTGTCCTTGCTGCCCTTATTTGGTGCCCTGACAGCCCCTTCTCTGTCCTTTTTCGCCCTGTATGTGGGACCCTGAAAGTCCCCTTTTATGTCCTTGGGCGCCCTTTTATTTTGGGGCCCACAGCCCCCTCTGTACCTTGAAAGCCCTGCATTTTTTGGGGCCCCCGACAGCCCCCCCTCTGGCCTTGGGGCGCCCTGTATTTGGTGCCCCCCAGTCCCTTCTCTGTCCTTTAAGCCCCGTAATTTTTGGGACCCTCCCCAGGGCCCCTTTTCTGGCCCGGGCGCCCTGTTGTTGGGGGCCCCGACGCCCCCTTTTCTGCCCTTTTATGCCCTGTATTTAGTGCCCTGTTTTTGGTGCCCCCTTTACAGGTTCCCCCTTTTCCCGCCCTTACGCCCTGTATTTTTGGTTTCCCTTTACAAATCCCCTTCTCTGTCCTTGACGCCCTGTATTTGGTGTCCGACATCCCTTCCTGTCCTTGACGCCCCGTGTTTTTGGTTCCCCGACAGGGCCCCCCCTCTGTCCTTGACGCCCTTATTTTTGGGGCCCTGACAGTCCCTTCTCCCGTCCTTGGAAAGCCCGTATTTTTGGGGCCCTGACAGTCCCCTTTTTTCTGTCCTTGACGCCCCGTTTTTGGTGCCCCCGACAAATCCCCTTTTCGTCCTTGAAAAACCCGTGTTTGGGGCCCCGACAGTTTTTTTTTTTTTTCCTTCCCTTTTACGCCCTTTTGTTTGGTTTCCCTACCCTTGACGGCCTTTTTTTGGGCCCCCCCCCGAAAATATTTTTTAATTTTTTTTTGCAAAAATTTGATGGTTACAGTGGGAACCCCTAGTGATTTATGTGGGGGTGTTGGGGGGGCTTGGGGGCAAAAGGGGGCAGAACCCCGTGTTTTCCCCAAAAAAAAGCAAAAAAAAAACAAAAAACAATTTTTTTTGTGATTTTTTGAAGATTATTGTGGGGTGAATAATGATATTTTATATATCCTATATATATATATCTTTTATATTGAATTTTAAACAAAGCTTGCTTTATGTCCCTTTGATTGAAGAAAAAGGGGGGAAATTTTGCAAATTTAAATTGCTTGGTAAAATAATTCTGCCTAACCTTTTTTTAAAAGTATGTCTTTTGGGGGGGAAAAGGGAAAAAAAAAAGAAATAAATTGGGTTTCAAAAATTAACCTTCAGCAAGCTTTTACTCCAAAAAAGGGGGACTTTTTCCCAAAGGGGAGGAAAAATCACTGCATTTAAAATCCTGGTCAGATACCGTTTTTTCGAAACCTGATTGTTTCTCCCTTTACCCCGGAAAGGGTAAATTTTACTCCACTGCCTTTTCGGTTTTTAAAAAGAATGCTATCCAGAAAAAAGTTGGTGTGGGAATACCCCTAGTATTTTGTTGTTTTTCAAAAAAACCAACCCAAGGGGGCCACCCAAGAAGGGAAAAGAAAATCATGAAAAAGCAAAAAAAAGCTACATTTTCTTATGAAAAGTAGAAAATATAAAAATGATTAAACCTTTTTAAGAACACAAGTGCTGAGGGGCCATTTTTTGGAAAGAATCCCCAAGGGACTTTAAACTACAATAAACTAATAAATTCCCAAGGGTAAATACCCACACCTTTTCCCGCAAAAATTTCAGAGCGCTTGGTGTTTTTAATGACTGCAAAAATATTTAATTATAAAAAAAAGCTTTCTCTTATGTCTTAGATTGAAGAAATAGGGGGGGGGTAAAACTTTTATATTGCGTGGTAGAATTTTAATTTTGCCCTAACAAAAATAAAGTGTTTTTTGGGGGGGTGAATGGGGAAAAAAAATTTAAATTTAAAAACTTCTCAAAAAGACCTTTTACAAATTATAAATCTCCAAGGAGGAGGGCATTCTCCAATGGGGGGAAACCACTAGCATGTAACCCTGGTCAGATACCGATATTTCGAAACCGATTGGGTTTCTCCTCAGGAATGCATTTTTTCCCCCTATTCCCCCTTTTCCCTTTAAACTAAGACATAAAACAAGCTTTTTTTTAAATTCAAAAATTTCTTGCATCATTGCAACCCAAGCGCTCTGTAAGTTTCTGGGAAAAAGGGGCCGGGATTTATCCCTTTGGAAATTTTTTTTTATTGTAGTTTTTGTCCATTGCGGGTTTCATTCCCCAAAAAACTGGGCCCCCCACACTTTTTTTCTTAAGAGGGGTTTTCTTTTTATAAATTTTTTATTTTCATAAGAAAATGTTTCTTTTTTTGCTCTTTCATGGGTTTTCTTTTGCTTCTTAGGGGGGACCTTTGGGTTTGGTTTTTTTTTAAAACTCAACAAACATACTACGGGTTTTTACAAACCCTTTTTTCTAGGAAAAGCATTCTTGTTTTTAAAAAGAAAAGGCGAGGGTCAAATTACCACTTTCCGCGGTCACTGAGGAGAAAAAAAATCAGGTTTTGAAATTTTCGGTTTCTGACCAGGGGTTTCATGCCATTTAGTTTCCTCCCCCTTGGAAATGGGTTTCCCCTTTGGGGGCTTTAAGCTTGCTGAAGGTCAAATTTTGGAAAAAAGCATTTAAATTTTATTTTTTTTTCCCCCTTCCCCCACCAAGCACATTTCTGTTAGTTAGGCAAATTATTACCACTGCAGATATGAATGCTTATTCCCCCTATTTCTTCCATCTAAGACAAAAAAGCAACTTTGTTTAAATTCAATATTTCTTTTTCAGTCATTTTCAACACCCAAACTGCTCCCGTAAGTTTTTCTGGAAGGTGCCGGGATTTAACCCCTTTGGGAAATTTTTTTGTTTTTTTTATATATTTATATATATATATAAAATATATATATATAAACTGGCCAAAGGGAAAAGATCAAAATCCCCGTGCGCCCAAAATGTTAAGCGAAGAAAGAAAAAAAAAAAATTTGGGGGGGGGGGGAATTTAAAGGTTTTTTTTTTTTTTTAAAAAGATTTGGGGGGGGATGCGGGTGAAGGGAATTTGGGGTTTTAAAAAGGAGACCTGTAAAATTTTTGGGGGGTTTATTAGAAGACTCTTTACAAGTTTGCGTCAAGGGATTTCCCGGGAAATTTTTCGTGAGGTGGTGTATTAAAATCCGTTACCAATGACGATATTATTTAAAAGCGTTAACGGGTTTTTTTTCAGGGGTTTAGAAACCAACATAGTGCGGTATTGGAGGGGAAAAAGCCCTTTTTTGGGGATGGGAATAACCTTTTTAAAAAATTTTTGTTTTTAAGAGGAAAAAAGGGGGGAAAATTTGGGGGGGTGTTTGGGGGGGGGAAAAAAATTAAAAATGAAAAGAGTTGGGAAAGTTTTTTTTTTCAAAATTGGGGGGAAAAGGGGGTTTTAAAATATTTTTTTAAAAAAGTTGGGAGAAAAAGAACGTTGGGCCGTTTTCCAAAAGGGGTTATTAAAAAGGGGGGGGGTAACCTGTTTTTCTTTTGGGGGGGGTGGGGAGAGGAAAGCCGGGTGAAAATTTTTTCTGAAATTTTTTGGAAAAATTTTTTGGGGGGGGAAAGGATGGGCCCACCCAGTGGGCATTTACCCCAAGAATGGTTTTAAATTTTGGTTCCCCCCCCCCCCCCCCCCCCCCATTAAAAAAAAAAAAAAAATTTTTTCCCGGGTTCGGTTTTTTTTTAAAAATTTCCAAACTGGGGAAAAAGGGGGTTTTTTTTTAAAAAAAAAAAACCCCCCTCATAATTTTTTTTGTATCCTTTTTTTTCCTGGCCCGTTTTTTAAAAATAAAAGCAAAAAAGTTGGTTAAACACGTTTATCTGCGAAGGGAGTAACACCAAATTTCCCCTTTTTTTTAAAA
>JAMYXO010001051.1:0-20000 GCA_033310375.1 Conus canariensis
ACACACACATACACAACCACACACACACCACACACACACACACCACACACGCACCCGCCACGCACACACACAATGTTGCATGGCAACCTTCCAACTCAAAATGGATACGCTTATACGCCGTCTGTTCAATCCCCAGGCTACACCATTGCAGAAAACGGAGTATGTTGGTTATTCAATGGAAATCCTGGGCCAAACGGATACGTTACGTGTACCGTGCATAGACTGAGCTATGTACTGTTTCGGGGACAGGGTGCATTCCCACCCCCAGATGTGGATGCGTCCCACCTCTGCCCAAATAACATCGGATACTGCCAGACCACATCAGTCTGGAGCCCAGTACAATCAACTGTCAGAAAAAAAATCCTGTGTAGCAGAGGGTCATTGCACAGGTCACGGCCTGTACCCCCAATGCCTTCTCCACCTCCAACTGTAAAGGGGATCAGGAGCCAGCACAGGCGTTGTGCTCACATTGACGTGACTACTGTCATACCATCATGCAGGGGCGGGGCAGGGAGGGAAGGAGTTGGGGGAGGGACTGCAGGCGGAAATGGAAACCTAGTTCCAAGAGAAATGACTACACCGCCGGACAAACCAATGACAAGACAAACACGACGCCTTTCCAGACCTTTTGTGTCTTGTTCCTCAGGCAACATGAAACACCATTTGGGACCATTCAACACGAAAAACGAGCACTCACTCACTTTTTTTTTCATCATGATGGGGCCAAAGTTACTGAGCTTCTTCGTACGCGTCGCGTTTTGTCATGTCATTTGTTTGTTTTGCTTGTCCTTTTATTATTTTGAAAGAAAAGGCTGATTCAATCCCACAAAGAGCGATTCCAATGAAGATATCCTGATCAACCCCAACCGAATTATTGCCCTTTTTTTCGTGCAAGAATTACTGCCCTTTGCTTTTTTTTTTTTTTTTTTTTCAAGGTTTCTTTCGTTGTTTTTCTCAACATCGATTCACTTTGTGCGCACGAAAGAAACGCACGAAAAGGTCTACAAATGGAGTGAACATAAAGCCGATTGTATTGAATCAGAGAGAATGAGTATGGACAATAAATATGAAGAGGGGAGCTGGAAAGGGGGGGGGGTTGCGGGGTCTAAAATAGGAACGATTTAGTTCCGTTGAACCTTTATCTTGTGGTTGTGACTGATGTCGTTACTGTGATGGTTGCTGTTGCTATTGTTACGTGTCATTGTTCTGTGCATTTTCGCCACGCTGCTCATTAATGACGCTCTCCCATACACAAAAAACATCCGAAAAACAGCCTTAGCCCACAACAAATCCACAGAGAGCAATGTGTTTCAGAGAGAACTAATATCAACAGGAACAACTGATTGATCAACCTTGGATTAGTTCGTGTCAACTCCTTGAAATGGGAATGCCTCAGAACCTATAACATTATTATGTCTATGTCGCTGAAGTCACACAAAGGAATGTATTTGATTCTTTATGACTGTGCTGGACCGAAAAGCCTATATTTTCTAAACTAAACTGGCATTTTGCACGATCGATTTTGGCGTCATTTTTCATCGATCATCCGCCTGTTGAAATGGTTTATTTAGGAGTTACCTTCCCCTTACCTCCCTTGATTGATGAATCTGGATTGTTTTGTGTCAACTCTTTAACATGTAAGTGCCTCGGAACCTATATGGTTACTATATATATACATCGCTAAAATCGCAACAATGAATGTATTTTTATACCTTGGACCAAAAAGCCCATATTTTCCCTAAACTGTTTCTCGCACAATCAATTTTGGCGCCATTTTTCATCTTCCGCCGACCAGACCTGGACTACTTCTTGATTTGCCAAAAGTTTGTGAAAAAAACTGTCGAATCCGAAAACGTTCATTCCAAGTCAATTGCGTAAGCTGTCATTTTGTGGATCGCATGCCTACGATCTTTTCCGTACAAGTTTGCGACTCTACGACATGACTGACGATGCCGACCTGTCTGGAACAGTCGTCTTCTTCGTTCCACTTTGTGTCATTGTTGGATTTGTGCGCTAATTGTCACTCTACGAAATTCAGACTTCCCGATCGAAATGTTGTTAATGACTCCATGTCCATGATAAAGACAACTGAAAATCTATAGACATTATTGGTCCATTTCAAAGAGTATTTTTCCATCGAAAATCGTGTCCAAAACTCATGTCGACAGCCAGGCGAGGAGGAAAGCCAAATGTGTTTGGTACTCCTTTTCAAAGACCAAGTTCTCCGCTCAGATACAGTCTTGGAGAATCACATCTACAGGTGTGAAACAGACTGAAACGCCTGCTGTTCAGTCATGACAAAAAGAGTTCATGCTGTTTGGTGTTTCTCATTGCAATAGAGAAAAATAGGACACAAACGCCTTCACAGTGGATTCATTCTCCGATTTTTAATCACCAACAATGTCATACAGCGACAACATTATCCAGTGTGACATGTTTCATATTATACCTTGGGTTCTGAAGTTGTCGTCCATAGTCTATGAATATGTTGGAATGCTTTGAACAGACGGCAAAGCAGACAACACGGAAGCTACACAGAAAGCACCAACTTGTGTCAGTTCCTGCCTCGCCAGGCCTGTTTGGTCTGCCTCACTGTGATGCTGATGACACACACACTCACACATATACGCACCTGCCAACACACACACACACACACACACACACACACACACACACACACACACACACACACACACATACTCACTCACTCACTCACTCACTCACTCTCTCTCTCTCTCTGTCTCTTTTCTCTCTCTATCTCTCTCTCTCTCTCTCTCTCTCACACACACACACACACACACATACACACACACACACACAGAGGAAGAAAGATAGAATGAAAGAAAGGGAGTACAGAAGACTGGAAGATAGAAAGAAAGAAGGAAAGATCGATAGATAGAAAGAAAGACAGACATCAACAAACAAAAAAAGAAATGCACACCAAAACAAAGCACAAATGACACAAAGTTACCATCCATCTGTCTGGAGAGACAATGGTGTTGCGCCATGGATCAGTCAGTTGTGGAGTTGCAGCGCCTGCTGTGGCTGAAGAGCCTGATCCTCGAGCGGCAGGCTCTGTTGCAGTTGCTGCAGGTGAAGTCTCCGTCATTAGTGTCTGCGGGTGCCGACGCCATTCTTTGCCCATCTGCGGCGCCTCCGTTCTTCCCACTGGGCCTCTCTCCTCTGCTCTGCTCTGCTTGCTTGATGCCGGCCTTGATGGTGGACCGCCAGCTGACCCGGTCTGAAGCTGCTGTCTCCAGGTCTGCTGGGTCGAGGTTGCCAAAGACAAACACAGAAATTTTCAGTAACAACAACAAGAGGAAAAGTACAGAAGGAATAGATACGATGAGCATGTTTTCAAAGAAGAGAAAAATAGACAACAAAACAAAGCAAAAATTGAGAATAAACATAGAAATGGTCAATGAAGTACAAAAGTTGTCAAAGACGGACACGAGCAAGTTTTCAAACAAAAGAAACAAAAGAAAACAAACAAAACAACAACACAACAACAACAACAAAATAAATAAATAAAGAAAAGAAAGAAAGAAAGAAAGGGAGAAAGAATTAAACGACAAAACAACTACAAAAAGGATACAAAGACATAAACTGAATTTTTGAACAGTAAAGTATAGGAAAAATAATAAAAGATGGACAAAGAAAACTGAAGGTTTTTCAAGAAGAAGAAGAAGAAGAAGAAGCTCAACAAGAGAATGTTTTTGGTTGCTTGCTTGTTTGTTTGTTTGTTCTCCTCGTGGGCAACAACAGTGTGCTGCACTCGCCTCCAGTCGATCTCGTCTGGCCTAACTTGCAGACTACACTAAGCTGCGTAGATCTTGTTCTGCTGGTTTCTCCCCGAGTTTTCTTTTTCCCACCGGGAGGAGGACGACTACTTTGTCATAGAAATAACACCTCGGTCCAATGGGAACAGGTCAACCTCAAGCTCTCGCCCGTACCGGCGACAACGCAGATTTTTCTCTGTGTTAGATTTTTTCTCTGTGAGAGAGAGAGAGAGAGAGAGAGAGAGAGAGAGAGAGAGAGAGAGAGAGAGAGAAGAGAGAGAGACAGAGAGAGAGAGAGAGAGAGAGAGAGAGTGGTGTGTGTGTGTGTGTTGTGTGTGTGTGTGTGTTGTGTGTGTGTTTCGATCGCTTTTTTTGTGGGAAGGTGAAGATAATGCAGAGTACTCTGCTTCCCCGACCCCCCCACCATTCTGAACATGTGCATGCACGCTGTGTGCGTTCGCGTATGAATGCATGTGTGTCTGTCTGCTGGTCTGTTGGTTGGAGCCTACAACTTGATTTCTTTTGTAATTATTTCCCTTGCAAGTGATGGGCGTGGACTTAGTTCATAACGGAGCAAGAGTTACTGTACGTGTTTTGTAATTGTTTTCTACCGCTTCCTGCCTCACTTAAGATTTTTCTTTTAAGTTGAAAACCAGAATTAAACAGAAAAAGCTAAGATGCTTTTTTTTAGGCAAAAGTATTTTGAATTACTTGAATAATGCTATTCAAAAAGACAGAAAGAAAGAAAGAATAAAAAAAGAAAGCTTAAGAGGACTGAAATATAATCTATGGCTCTTATTAAAGCAGGTTCGCTTATTAATCTTCAAATAGAGACATTCTGTATTTTAGTACTTTAATACTTTAGAAGGTAAAGTCAAATTCACAAGAATGTGTGAAGTAGTATGTGCGAAGTAGTATAGGATTGTATAGTCGACGCCATATGCTGATAGGCTTGTCGCCGATTTCTTTCAAGTCTCAGTTTTTTTCCTTTCTAATAAGTAGATTATGATATGTTCTATAGAAAGATGTACAAAGGCGCGTCTGTGCTTTGACCTACCCTCTTATTGGAGTCTAAACTGAATGTTACCACACAAATAAAAAATAGACGTGTCAATGTTGTTATGAACGTCCGATCAGGCATCTGTGAAGCAGGTTACTCGCACAGGACGTCTTTAAATAAGATAAAATTGTCAAAAGTTGCATGTCGCCAAAGAGGTTAGTTTATTTCAAATACACCTATGATGCTCTGTCAATCTACATAAAGGTGTCTTTTGCCTCAAATAAGCTTTGGTGGCTTGTAGTTTTCTCAAGTAAACTTTGATGCTGACATTCAGGTTGATACAGAAACACACGATTTTTTTAAACATTGTCGTTAAAACATTGTAATCTACGTTACTAAATGGCAATGGGTTTAAAAAGACTTAAAAGAAATCGTTTAACCAGATCCTAGTATATATCCTAAAACCAGAAGGACACAAAAATTACATTTTAAAAACTTCCAATAAACTTAAAGGCGTCCTCACCCATAAATAGCATCTTTGGGTTGTTCAAAAGTATGATCGAGCGTGTTTCGATGTACGTGTTACTTTTCTTCTGGAACTCACTTCTATCCGTGTTTCGGGTCGTGCAAGTAGCCAAATCGTGACTCGCCACGGAGATTGCCGAGCACAGTACGGAAAGAGACGAGAGTCCGGGATTCCGCAAGTGACGTATCAATGCCAAGACTATCGTGAATGAAAGACATGTCCCTAAAAGCTTTCGCTATGAGGACGTAAAAATCAACTATTTTCCGGCCATAATGGCAGATGCTCCCAGCTACGAGTCAAGTTCCAACAAAGAGGACATCGAACGTGAAATTTTCACTGAAGTGTTTGGAGTTCAGCCATACCAGTTTGAACCTACAGCTCCTTGTACAGTACCACCTCCCTCGCCATAAGACGCTTGTGTTTCTTTCCAGGCAGTTCGACATTATTTTTACAGGTTGACCATATTATGTACATGTACACACATACGCACGACACAGATAGTACATGATATACACATGCACATACATACATCTGTTCACACACACACACACACACACACACACACACACACACACACGCACACACACACACACACACACACACACACACACACATTACCGTAGTATGTAAATAACTTTAAAATGATTGTGTAAACCACATTTTCCTTCAGTTGTTTAGATCTATCAGATAATGCCTTTTCCTTTGCACAGGAGTTTGTCAGCTACTGCATCATCACACTAATTCTCTTCCCTGCTGTAGAAATCTTTTCAATTGCTGTTCACTTCAGTCCCCCTCCCCCCCCCTCCCCCCCCCCCCCACACACACACACACATACCCTTTTTTACATTCCTCATTTTCAATCTCACTCCCTCCACTTAAATTCTGAAGTTCCACAATGACAACTAGAACTGAGGGGTCTTTTACAATATATTGCAGTCAAAGATTCTGGCTGTTATTTTAAAAACTGATGCATGACGTGCCGTACATCAGATCTAAGCTGCAGATCTAAGCTCATTATTCTCTTACTCACCAGGGCAGTTTATAGCTTACAGACATACCATACCTGCATATATCTTAAAATGCACACTAAGTCGCCATCCTGTGTCCAAATACTGATAAATAATTCACTTACTAAAGCATATGGTTGTTGGGCGGAAACTTGAACTTGCATGGGTGCCTAATGTTCAGCAATGTCCTGAAAAATAAAAACCCAAACTATTATTCACTGGAGTCCAACAAGTTGTTATTTGTGGACATGGACACTTTCTTGTTAATAAGAATCGTAACTTCAGTTTTGTTGGAAACAGTAACAGCAGGGGGAAAAAATCAATCACAAACATGCAAGTTTCAGTGGCAGCAGGCAGTGTGACTGACTGACTGCCACTATGACAGTAACAATGTATGTTTCAGTTTGATGCCAACACTCACAAAAACCAACAACTATCTTTACAACCAACCATACACTGAGAATGACATGAAACACAAAAAGATCAACCACCCATTCCACAAACCTTACCTTCTTTACGTCTCTGAGTTTGGCTCTCTTGCTCCTGACACAATCAGTGTCACTGTTGCGTTTGAGGCTTGCATTTGCAGCTGGCGAATGAACAGAGAGTGCTTTAATACATTTTTCTGTTATAATAGTTGGCACAGCGTCCTCTTTCAGCTGTCTTCGGACCCTAATTCCAGCTTCCACCTTTACCTTCCAGCTGTGTTGGTCTTGGAAACTGTGCTCTTTGAAGTGACGACTGCAAATGCCATGATAACTGTCCCGAAGAACAAAATCTTTCCTCGTTGTGGTGACAAAATTTATCCACAATCGCCTAAACTGGCTGGAGTCACCTGAAAAAGCATGAACGCTTACTCTTTGCTTATTTCCTGATGAAATTCCGCAACCAGACACAGCACACATTCGCCCCATCTCACTTAGCCGAACACGAAGAGCGACTTGGCTTTTCTACGTCATCAATCGGGAAACCCCCCTTTTATCGAAATCGAGGCTCTCGTTCCTGTTTCAGCCTCTCGCTTTCCCAGTCCGCAGGAAATGCTGCTCTCACTGCAAGATGAGAGCACAGCGGCTGATTCGGGGCTGGGTTTCGCAATACGACCACATACCAAAACCGTGTATTTGGTCCAAATAGATTTGTAAAAATGGGTGAGAACCCCTTTAAGCATCAAGATTTTCTTTTCTCTTTTTCAAAGTTGGCAATAAGCGTGTAATCTGCGTTACTTCGTTTCTACCAAACTGGCTAACGTGATCTGTCTGAAGAAAATGTATGAGAACCATACGCCTAAGGGAAGATAATTACACTTAAACTTGCAGGAAAACTCCTTCCTTCCAGTTTTTCGTCAGACTTGACAAAATACTGGGACAGAAATCTACGTTACGTAAGCAATGTTACTGCAGAAAAGGTTACTTGTTTGTTCCGTGTCAAGTTTTTATTTTTTGCGGAACCCACGCTATTAAAGCATCACAATTGCTTCCCTGGTTTCACCATTTGCATTCCCATTTGGGATGTGAAACAGTGTAGCCATGAATAATTGATTGATATGCTGGTAAAGTGAGCTTGGTTTCCAAGTTCAAAACACAGGTGGGTACCTTCGTAGTAATAATGATTTTTAGATACGTTGTTAGAGCATGAAAACGGTTAAACACAAAATCGGGGCGTGATGTGTCTTAGGTATTTTTTTTAATGCACAATGTAGCCATGTCAGTTGTAACGTAGCTTACATACCTTCATTAGACTTGTCTGTTTCTCGAAAGTGTCTTGTTGCAAAAGCCGTGTCAGAAAGCCAGCAAGTATAATGTTTTCTGAATCTATAAAAAGCCGTCATGATGTTTGTTGCCTCAATGGTCACGTGTGCAGCTTAACAGCTGCACTATGGTGGAAGAAAGTGATGGTAACGCAGAATACATTCCTTGGGAAGCCATATCATTAATATCTTTTTTCTACAATGAAAGAATAGAAAGTTGGGACTTTGGACATTAGAACAGGCAGAACAAGTATTATTAGATACAAACAATGAGTTCAGGGTGAGATATTAAAAGCAAAAAGAAAGCGAATGTATGAGGGTTAATTGATAACGTAGATTACAAGAAATGGTAACGTAGCTTACAAAACTAAATTTGTGACTTATTGTACTCCCAACGGGAGTAATTATACAATCAGAATGGAGAGAAAATTCTCTGTGTTTCTGTTTGTTGTGTCTGCTGGTCTGTCATTCTGTCTTTGTATATGTACAGGAACAGATTTATGTTCTACGTCATTTCTGATCACGCAAACGTACTTGGCGTCAAGGCATGTTGGAACTTCTTCGAAAGCGGCCATGGAAAAGGGCCCTGTGATGGCCTTGGTGGGGTGGCAAAGAGGATGGCCGACCTAGCATCCTGCCAAAGCAGGACAATCCAGGATGCTGAAGACTTCTTCAAATGGGGAAAGGAGACCTCAAAAACGGTTCACTACATCCTTCGTTAGTGAGAAGATGTGAACAGAGAAAAACAGATCTTAGAAACCCTGACCAAAGACACAATCCCATGCAAAGGGACTATGAAAGTACACTCTGTTTACACTGTAGAGAGAAACGTCATCATGACCAGAAAAAGCCTCTTGCTGTTGTCACAATTGTCTGACAGGGATCTCAGTCAATGTCAGTGGACTCAATGCACCATGTGGAAGCAAATTTCCAAGCTCAGTCAATCAAAACATCCATCAACTGCAATGGACACACAAGACCATACTCCAGTGCCACATTGTGATTCTACAGGACTGTTGACCTCAGCTGTGGAGGAACATCGACAAAAGCCCAAAGGCCCAGCACTACCTGATTCCGAAATCCTGGACGTTCATCCTGACAAAGGTGACTTTGTTGCAGCAGTGTATCAGAAGCAGTGGTACGTCGGGAAAGTCAAGGACATTGATGAGGAAGAAGGAGAGTGCTATATTGAGTTCATGGAAAAGAGTAAAAAAAGTTGAGAACTCCTACAAGTGGCCACGTCACCAAGATGAATTGTGGGTGTCCTTTGATGACATCATCTGCATTATACAAGAACCAGAAGCAACAGGTCGATTTGGGCGGACATTTCAGCTTCAGCAAGATCAGCATCTGATCAGGGATTTGTTCTAAAAAGTGCAGTGACTTGGCTGTTTCCCATCATTTGGATGGCTGGGATTAAGCAGCATCTTGCAGTCACATTTTTCTTTGTCTGTGTTCAAAACACACTGAATCACCACTTAAGGGAGAGTTTCTTTAATATGTGTTACCATAAAAGACTTTTTTTTTTACATTAAAGTGTTTTAAGTTCTTTTATAAACAGGAAAGTAACAGAGACTGACCAGAAGTAATCTACGTGATCAGAAGTAATCTACGTTTCCTTTGTTGAAATCACCAGCTATGAAGCTAAAAAAATAATACTAAGGTTCATAATCTTTCATTTTGCTTCGTTTCATTCCGGTAGGTTTGGTCTTTTGGAAGTTTCTGGCAATGTGTAAAAACTGTAATCTACGTTACAAGAGCTTGTAATCTACGTTATAATTATTTTTGAGGTTTGAAGTAATTTTCACCGACTTATTATCACACAGTTCGGTGAAATTTAGTGAAAGGAGTGATTAAGTTTCACTTTTTCATTATACATTTTTGTCCTTTCCTATTGTTATGCTAAATAAGAGATTTTGTTTGAGGAGTTGGTGGATGAAAAAAAAAAGCTTTTTTCTTTTAGCTGTTGAATTCATATAAATTTGATGAGTTTCCTTAGAGAAAGCAAACAGGCGTAGTATGCTATGAAACGATATTAATTTCTGGAGTTGAAAATGGAAAGTATTGGTGGATTTTGTTTCCTGTTTTGCGTTCATTGAATTTTGAAGCTAGCAATGTGGCGAAACGCAAATTACAACATTTATTTCAGGCCATTGTGTTCAATGAAAAATTGCAAAAAAAACTGAGGCCGAGATTTTTTTTACCAAATATTGCAGAAGGGTTGTTCTGTGAAACTAATAAAAATTATGTTAAAATCGATTTGTTTCCTTTTATGATATTTTGGATTCTGATTTGTACATCTTTCTGTAGAACGAGTGTATAATCTTCTGCTGGTGTTTTGACCAGTAAAGCTTTCCATAACTTTTTGCTGAAAACTACTTATGTTTTGATCAGAAACTGAAGGTGGGAGGCACATCTAAACTATATATGTCCTGTTTCATGACACAGTCCAGTCTGTTTTTCAAACTGTTCAAGGAAGGTGCTTGAGTAACACTGGAAGGAAGGCGGTTCCAAATCACCACACGTTGAGAGAAGAAGTTCTGTCGGAGACTTGTGCTGCATCTGTGTTATTTTTTTGTTCAGCTTAAAGCAATGTCCCCTGGTGATTGTCCTAATCTCTTTCTCAAACAAGGAGTTTTCCAACATGTACAGTCCATGTGTATACTTATACACTTCTATAAAATCTCCTCGTATCCTTCTGTAAGACATGCTGGGTAGTTTCATCTTTTCTAGCCTTTCCTCATAACTCAAACCTTTCAGGTAAGTTGTGCTGGCCCAGACCTAGTGCGTAACAATGAGAGACAGAAAAGTAAGAGAACAAAATGTGAACGCGTTTGCGACTGTACGTGAGCGCGAGCGAACTGTTCACCTATTTCTGTGCGTGCGATTGTGGAATGCAGTAGTTTACAGTGGTAGGCATCTGTGTAGAGCTGGCACTGTGGTTTTAAATGCATTTGCAGATTTCTGACCAATACCCCATATCTCTCCCATCACTTTCTCACTAACACCTGCCCCGGAAGGATGACGAAACTGTAGATCCTAACAGTTCAATACACAACAGATGATCGGAGTAAAGAATAAAGAATACTTTTCTTCAACGGCATATAATGGATGCCAAACGATTCAACCAGAACAACAACACCAGAGAGCGGAAGCGCTCGCCGCTGCTGAATAAGAGACAATATTGGGTCAACCCCGATATGGTATCATAATCCAATAATAAAATGAATGACCACTGTCACTGCCCTGAACTCAAACAGCGCAGTATCACCAAAACCGATAGCGATCGAAAACAAATGACCGGCGAGGCCATATATAGTAACGAAGACCCAGACATACTAACAAAAGCGGAGCGACAGGACGGCGCCCCCCTGCTGGGCTGTACGTGACTAGGCATACGCCTAATCAATTTCAACTTGCAACCAAATCACTGCACTAACTTAAAAATACCACAATAATTTAAAAACTACCTATTCCAACTTCCAATCATAATCACAAAAAGAAAACATAATGCATTAAATATATCAATGCATAACACCGCAAATATTCATCAATTCAAACCACCAATGTCATATAATTCACCAACTTCACACAAACAACCATATACCATTTTCTTTCCAACTACAATATCCACCTACACACTCCCTCTTCCCCCTACTCGAGGTCAAAGCACACCACCATCCCCCCTCCCATTATCGCTTCGGCGCAACAGCCATCCTTCATATGAAAAGAGGGGCATACGAAATAATTTTCTTCTCCAATCAAAAGAAAAATAAGAATAAACAAAAACCTGTTATAATCCTCATCAATTTTCATATATACGAACTTATGGTTTGACTGGATAATTACCGGAACTTAACACAACACGTTTTTCGGTTTGTTTTTTTTTTTTTTTTTTTCAACGAACGACGGAGACACAATGCAGTGAAAACCACAACCACCGCACATACCGACATTCGGCGCGCGCGCGCGCACATGACGATATTCTCTCGCCTGAAACAGTAGCGCGCATCAAGCATATGACACCTCCCTCTCACTCCTTCTCACTGTCCTGAATATTCGGATATTCTATGTGATTCACGGAATGGAGTGCTTCAATTTTTACACGCAATGATTCTTTTGTTCAGTACTTACACCTCTGAAAGCGTGGTGCTTCTACTGAGCGCACAAAGTGAAATATTCTAGTCTATTTGTTTGTGATTGTGTGTGGTTCCCTCTTTATCTGCCGACACGGACCACGCAGCGCGAGCCAGCAAGCCAACAGCATGTAACGCGCAGAAGGTAGGAAGGAGGCCAGCGCACAGCTGGAAATGCTTTGTACTATGTAGCTGACCAACTGTTGCCAGAAGACTGTGCTGCCGCATGGCAAGTACTGTGTGCTGCGCGCAAGTGGCAAGACTGGTGCTGTCCGCATGCGACAGACTGGACAGACGTGCTGCGCATGGCAAGACTGTGCTGCCGCATGGCCAAGACTGTGCTGCCGCATGCACGACTGTGCTGCCGCATGGCAAGACTGGCTGCCGCAGGCAAGACTGTGCTGCCCATGGCAAACTGAAACTCCCAGTGAATTTTGCCGCAATGGCAAGATGTGCTGCCGCATGGCAAGATTTGCTGCCGCATGCAAATTGTGCTGCCGCATGGCAATGATGTGCTGCCGCATGGCAAGACTGTGCTGCCGCATGGCAAGATGGCGCCGCATGGCAAGACTGTGCTGCCGCATGGCAAGACTGTGCTGCCGCAAGGCATGAGTGCCGCTGCCACTGTGAGAATTGCTGCCGCATGGCAAGACTGGCTGCCGCATGGCAAGACTGGGCTCGCATGAAACATGGTCCGCATCGAGAACGTGCTGCCATGAAGACAGTTCGCATGAAGAGACTGACTGAGTGATACTCTCTATTATTTTTTGTTTCTAGTGTCGTATGACCATGTAAACAACCATGTGTGACACGCCCACTGCAGGCTCCGACTTCACGGGGCCTGCAACAGTATCCAAGGACACCCCTCATAGAGGCACACTCCGTGACACAGCTGATCCACTACAAAAAAAATTCCACTGCAGCAGACGTGAACTGGCCACATGGAGACAATGCCTCATACACAGATACCACCCTGACAATCTACCCAGTGAATTTTCAGTCAACGTAGAGTCAAGGGACTTTGACGAATGTGCCATCAACATCAGTGAGACTTCCCCAATTAATCTGTGCCCCCCACTACCATCTAACTTTGCCAAAACTGTTATAAGATTATTAGTTCAGGGGCGTCAGATAATCGTTATCACGCTGTATGTTAGGAGTGGTGATGATGTTGAGGGAACAGTGTTATTGCAAGGTGCCGGCTGTCCTACGTTTGGTGTTGAAGAAATTGACCAAATTAGCCCAATAGTAGGTCATCTTTCAGCCAGTGACTTAGCAGGTGACATTGACAAAACTTTTCATGAAAGGATCCTAGCTTTACCCTTCCCTGATCTGGAAGACAGTCATACGTGTACCAGTCCAATGCCCAGAATATCCGAAGATGAGTCCACTGAACTAGATCACCACACAAATGTCAAAAAACCGGCAGACCTACGACCAGACATAGACCACCGCAGTGTCAAACGAGCCCATCGACGGAGATCGTCAAACAGATTCATTCGCCACCCTGTCAAAGTGACCACATCACCAAAGATCATCAGGTCACTGCAAACCCTACAGGAGAATGTGGACTACAACACACACCGTTTGTCAGATGCAGAAAATATTGTTCAAAGCCATATTCTAGATTTAAAAGAACAGATAAAAAATGAACTCAAAAGCTTTGCCAAAGAGAAATTAGAGTCCCTTGAAGATCTATGCAGATCACTATCTACTAAAGTTAAAACATTAGAAAATGAAAATCACAAATTGAAATCAGATGTTGGCGAGCATAAAAGAATTATTACAGATCTCAAGAAGCGGCTTGCCACCAGTTCTTCTCATGAGTACCCCCCACTGAAACCTGCCTGTGAACCTGCCATGTCCACTGCCCCTGTTCTTTTTTCCACTGCTTTGAAGAGGACCAGTCTGCATCAAGCGACCACAACATCACAGATGCACAGATCACCTGACCTGTCTAAGACCCACCAGCCCTCCACCCCTACCCAACCACCCAGCGGTCAACCCAGTCCCACCTCCGTCCAAGTAAAAACACTCTCTGCACCCAGCCTCTCTCCCACCCATTCCCACCTCCCTTCCTCTGATCTAGCTGACACCAGTCTCCATGCCAGTCCCGCCCCTCCCAGGTTAGACAGTGCTCCTGTCTACTCCATCCCAGTCATAAATCGTTTTGACCCATCACCATCATCACCTGATCATCAGTCCATTCCTGTCCATGTCTCCAAAAGACAAAGAGCTACTCCCAGCCCACCCCATTGTCTCCAACAAACATCATTGGAAGAACAGACGGACTGTTTGATTATAGGAGATTCCACAATACATAACATGGATGCACACAAAATGAACACAGGTAGCTTCAAATCAGTTCAGAAAATCAGTGTGTCCGGTCTCAGGGTCTCTGACATACAACACTGGCTTGAATCCCGTCCACCCAATGCCCATATGGATAGAGTTGTTTTGCATGTAGGAATCAACGACTGTAAAGGGGGAGAGATTACAACACAACAATGGAGGGCTCTCCTTTACTCATGTCAAACGACCTTCCCCAGTGCAACAGTCGTGGCCTCTTCCATCATCCCCGCATGTGGTAGACATTTAATGAATCCAGCCATTGTTCAATCCAACCTAAAGCTTCAGACAGCATGCAGGGAACTGTCTGCAGTATTCGTAGACAACAAAGATTCCTTTCTTGCTAGGAGTGGTGCCCCCAGGAAAGACATGTACAAATCTCCCCTAGACATCAGCCACAAAGGTTTGCTAAAACTAGCATGGAACATCAAATACTGTGCTAGTGCCTCGTCTACGCACGACTCCGCCCTGCTGCAAGCCACAGATGTCAATACAACACACACACCAACACACCATCAGCCCCATGTTCCGGCCAGCGCTGCTCAACCATCCCAGCGCTACACTTCAGCGGTCACGCCTAAGCAGTACAACACAGGCCACGCCCCCCTGTTGAGAACCCCAGCTTCTCAGATTCCGATGGCCGGCCCTGTCAGTACTTCAGTGACTAACGCCAACGCGCAGAGCACCGGTCCCCAACCACTGCCCACGAACGGCACCGCTGTTCCCGCCACAGTGCCTCCCTCCACCCCCGCTAATCCTCTACAGGCCATTGCTGAAGCAGTGCGACTGCTACAGGCAGCCTGTGGCCTTTCTTCAGTGTGAAGACTGTCTTTGTAAGAATCGTCCCTTCCACACCAACCTGCCCCCCAAAAACAAACAAACAAACAAACAAACAAAAACAACAAAACTTGAGGAACTAAACGTGTGTTATACGTACAGGTCCTTGATGTAAGTGTGTTGTGTGTGTGTGTGTGTGTGTGTGTGTGTGGTGTGTGTGTGTGTGGTGTGTGTGTGTGACTTTCATCCTTCCTTGCCAGACTGAGAACTAATCCTCGGATACTACTTGTGCGTGTCATTATGTTCTTAGCAATAATAACTATCTTTTCACATCGGCATCTATTGTTGATAGTGATCACCGTAGGCTGTGCTGAAACATTTTGTGTTCTACTCATTTACTATCGAGACCACTCGTGTTGCTAAAGGCATTTTGCCCCATGCTTCAGAAATGACTGAACTGTGTGGCTCATGAATCATATGTGACTTCACTGAATGTTAGACTAAATTTGTGTTTATAAAAAAACAAAACAAAAAAAAAACCCTTTCTTATACCTGCGTTCGGTGGATGTGACTGATCGGAGAGCGCTCCATAAGTGCAACGCATTTGTGCCAAACAGACTTGGACCTATAGACAATTCTATCTGATTATCAGCATATATATGTGTGTTCAGATACATATGAGTTGGTGATTCTGTGCGTGCAACATACAGGAATTGTGCTTTTTAGTCTTGCAGTACTTCGTCCTGTACAACCTGACAGCAATTAGTTGTGTGCACATTAAATTGTAAGTGCATTCTCAGTCACCTATTTCCGAACCACTGCTGTGGTATCTAATCTACCAGTTTGTTTGATTGGTTTTTCTTTTTTTTTTTTTTTGTTGTTGTTGTTGTTGTTGTTTTCATCATTTATTTTACTTTTTTTTTTGTACGTGTCCTTTCTTCCCCTTTCTTTTTGTTTTTTCCTTTTACTTGTGCACTCAGGACATAAAATGACCACAAACCAGAACTCATGGCCATCGAGAGATGGACTGAGAATTTGCCATTTAAATATCAATAGTGCAGTCAGTAAGATCTCTGATATCTCGACCCTGATATCGAACCACCAAAAGCCATTCCATGTTCTGGGTCTCTCCGAATCAAGACTAAATACCTACATTAGTGATAAAGATGTATCAGTCCCAGGTTATAATATCGTTCGAAAAGACCCTACTAAAGACAAAGAGACAGGTCTTCTAGTGTATGTCAGTGAATCTCTCAACTTCAAGAGACTTTCCCACTAGAACAGCATGACATAGAAGCAGTGTGGATACAAATCACACTGAACAAATCACGATCCATTTTAATCGGGTTTTGCTATCGGAACCCAGCAGAAAGAGTCAGCTGGACTGATAAATTTGTTACTATGATGGACGCAGTTTCATTAGAATGTAAAGAGATTGTTTTACTCGGTGACTTCAATGTAGATCTTTTGAAATCAAACAGCCAATGGAGCCAAACGATAAGTGTGTTAAATTTACATCAGATTATCAAAACACCCACCAGAGTCACACCAACTTCAAAGACAATCATTGACCATATCTATGTCTCAAATGAAAATAACATACTAGAAGCTTGTGTACCAGTCTTCTCTTCTAGTGATCATTACCCAGTGTGTGTTACATGGTCTAAACATGGAGTGAAAATCCCAAAACCAGGCCACAAAACCATAACCTATCGTTGCTTCTCAAAATTTAACGAACAAAACTTTTTGCTTGATTTAATGAACTCAGAACTTAATACAGTATACAATATTGCTGATCCAGATTCAGCGATTGACTTTTGGATCAAAATTTTTACAGAAGTCTATAACAGACATGCTCCGTTAAAAACAATCAGAGTAAAGCATATTCCCAAACCACCGTGGTACACGAAAGAATTACAGGAGGCATGCTACCTTAGAGACCTTTTGAAAGAACATGGTATGAAGAAGAATCAAGATCACTAAGAAATGCAATAAACTCTCAGAAGCGCAGGGAAAAAACAAAATACTATCGCGAGTTATTAACTTCCAAACAAAATCCAAAACTGGTTTGGCAAGCAATAAACCAGCTTAGCAATAACAGTTCTTCTTCAAAATCAACTGTTATCAAAGGTATTTCTGCTGAACAACTTAACACTCACTTCTCTACCATTCCAGATACAGTTGTTACTACTGATCATTCAAGCTCTAATGAACTTAAAGAACTCCATCAATTTTGTCACGACAAAAAAATCACGTCTGAACTACACATTCCACTCATAACTGTGCACGAGGTGTATCAGTACCTACTTCATCTCAAACAGTCAGGAACACGTGGACTAGATGGCATAGATGGCAAAATTCTGAAACTCTCGGCTCCAGTTATAACTGACACGTTAACGTATATCTTTAATCTGTGCATAGATAAAAGCTATTTTCCTAATGCGTTCAAAAAAGCAAAAGTTATACCCATTCATAAATCTGGTGATAATACTGATCCTTCAAACTACAGACCGATATCAATCTTATCTATCCTTTCGAAACCTCTAGAAAAGCATTTAAATAAACACATCCTTCATCACTTCAACAAGTGCGATTTGCTCCATCCCGGACAGTCTGGTTTCAGACAGAAACATTCCTGCCATTCTGCATTAATCAATCTTGTAGATGTGTGGCTTAATAATATTAATAACAACAGATATTGTGGTGTCTTATTCGTTGATTTTAAAAAAGCATTCGATGTCATTGACCACAATCTCCTTATTCGAAAACTGGAGGTATACGGTCTTTCAAAATCCGCCCTTATCCTTCTAAAATCATACATCACAAAACGACAACAATGCGTCTTATCGGGGACGACTGTCTCTTCTATAACAACTCTTAAGTATGGCGTTCCACAAGGCTCCATTTTAGGCCCGCTACTCTTCTCAATCTACATTAATGACCTACCCCTACATGTGAGATCTGCATGCGACCTCTTTGCAGATGACACCACAATTCACACCAGCCATAATGATCCTTCAGTCTTTCTAAACATTTGCAAGAGAGTACCAATGACCTTGTAAAATGGACCGAACTAAATCACATGTCACTTCACCCTCAAAAAACAAAACTGATGTACATTACAACTAGGCAAAAAAGACAAAAGCTCACCAATGATTTCCCTCCTATACACCTCAATAATGTACTTGTGGAACAAGTCACTCATCATAAAGTATTAGGACTAATAATTGACAATAATCTCAGCTGGAATCCCCACATAACGTTACTATGCAAAAAGCTCTCCCAGAAAGTCTATCAGCTCACCAAAATCAAACACTTTCTTGACCTTCATTCACGAAAACTTTTTTTCCATGCTCATATTCAGTCTTATGTTGATTATGCATCGACTACATGGGATTCTGCAAGTGCAAACACACTAAAACCATTGTTCAGCCTACATAAACGAGCGCTCAAATTAATCCTTCTGAAGAAAACTAGCCTCGAAAGCTCTGATTATAAACATCTTCACATTCTTCCATTCAGCCAGAGACTCAAATACAACAAAGGGCTAATGATGCACAAGATTCTGACCGGGAATGCTCCAACAACTTTAATGAGACGATTCTCAAAAGTCTCGTCGAGAAACTCCCACAAACTCCATATCCCAATCCCCAGAATTGACCTATTTAAATCAAGTCTAACGTACTCGGGAACCTCTTTGTGGAACTCCCTTCCAGAATCCATCAAACAAATCCATTGTACCACAACTTTCAAAAACACTTACCTTACCCATCTTCTGCGGTAAAAAAAAAAAAAAAAAAAAAAAAAAAAAAACAACCATAAGTAATACCAACAAGTGATCTCAAAAGCATAAATCATCCCCTTTTCATGTACTTAACCAATTTGTCTTTTCTATTTTTTTCTTCTTTTTATCATGTATCAAGTATTTTTATATATATGTATATGTGATGTATGGTATGTGTATGTATATATATGTATATATGTATACATACATATATATATATCACCAATGTGTGTGTGTGTATGTGATGTAGTATGTTTGTATGTATGTATGTATGTGTGTGTATGTGTGTATATGTATGTGTACGTGTGCGCATGTATATGTATGTGCGTGTGCATGTGTGTATATGTGTGTATGTGTATGTATATATATATATATATATATATATATATATATATATATATATATATATATGTGTATATATATGTATGTGCATGTATGTGTATGTGTGTGTGGGTATATATATGTGTGCATATGGATATAATCTTATGAAAAATGATTATATGTTGTGCCCTTTTTTCACTCTCTCTCTCTCTCTCTCTCTCTCTCTCTCTGCCTGTCTGTCTGTCTCTCTCTCTCTCTCTCTCTGTCTCTCTCTCTCTCTCTCCCTCTCTCTCTTTCTCTCTCTGTCTGTGCGTGCGTGCGTGTGTATGTTCCGAATTCCGTACATACTTTGTCATATTCTTTTTTACTGTCTGATTTTATACATGCTAATTGTTGTGCGTTTTAGTACATTTCCATTTCAAATCGTTACATTTCATGCTGTTCCCCCTCTCCCTTCCATCCTCTCTCTCTCTCTCTCTCTCTCTCTCTCTCTCTCTCTCTCTCTCTCTCTCTCTTCCCCCCCCCCCCCCCCCAATTTCATCTCACTTTGCTTAATACCTTCTACGTATTTTCA
>JAMYXO010001052.1:0-2500 GCA_033310375.1 Conus canariensis
AATTCCTGATAGCACATACATCACATGAAAACTAGATTTGCATTGTTTGGTAATTCATCTGACAGGGGACCGGGGTGTTTTTTCAACCATTTAAAGATAAATGTTTTAAACTTGTGTTTTTAATTTTGTATGCTGTCTGATGAATTAAATGGGTATTAATCTTAGGGGGAAAATGATAATATATCTGGCTTTTAAAATGTCAATATTATTCCGTTGATCGGACTGCCCTGTTGGAAGCAAAAGCGTTTACGTTTTTTTTTTTTTTTTTTTCATTTCAGTTTTACTACTTTCCAACAATTAGGAAATTTACTGTTTAGGGGAAGAAGTCTGATTTATAGAATCGTCATTGCCCTGAGTAAAGCAAGGATCTAGTAGGGGTCATGTGAAAATTTAATTCATACTACATAATTTTTTCAAATTGGGATACACCCATTTCTTCCGTTTTTTACATTTTCTGCAAATACATAAATGTTGGTGAATGCTGGGATAAACGTCAAATTGTGATTTCACGTGATGAAACAAAAAAAACATATTACATTAGACCAATGGTACGTTTTTACTTTACATTTTACACTGTCCAGAAACAAAAACCTCTCTCGCTGACAGAGACATGCTCAAGGTATCATTCTGAAACTTAATTTCCCTTGAGAAAAAAAAAAAAGAAAGTAAGGAACCATGCCAGCCATGGCCCAGGCGGCTCCCCACAGTTCTTGTCTAATAGTTCCGCAAGTCATGCCGGTCTGTTCCAGAGCTCTTTGATCAAGCCAGAAACGTGGGGAGAGTTGATGGGGGTATTCTCGCCCACGCCGTATTTGCTTCCGTTTAATGTAGATGTTCTCAGTATGTAGCGAAGGTCTCACACTATGCTCTTACTTACACTACACACACACTATCTCATCTATACTCACACGCGCGCGCGCACAGCTACGCACGCACGACGCACGCACACGCTACGCACGAACGAGCAACTCTCAATATACTACATCACTATAACAATCATCATCTCTCTAAATCTATCATATCACGGCGGGTGTTGGTTGGTGGGTGGGGTGGGGGTTGGAGGGGGGGGTGTTACGGGGGGGGGGCGGATGAGGGGGGTGGGGGGGGGGGGGGGCATGGGGGGGGGGGTGGGGGGGGGGGTGGGCGGGCAAAGGGGGGTGGTGGGGGGGGGGAGGGGGGGGGCGGAGGCGGCGGGAGTGGCGGGGGGGGGGGGGGAGGAGGGGGCAGGACACGAAGGAGAGAAGAAGATAAAGGGGAAGAAGACGAGAAGTAGAGGGAGAAGAATACAGACGGGAGAAAAGATGAGACGAGGTAGGAAGAAGAAGAGACGGAGAAGGCGGACGACAGTTGCGAAGAGGAGACAGAGAGGACGGAAGTTGAGAAGAGGAGAAGGGAGGAGGAAGTTGAACGACGAGGGAAGGAGGAAGAAGTTGACGAAGGGAGAGGAGGAAGACAGTTGACGAAACGAGGGAGACGGAGGAAGAAGTTGCAGAGAGGGAAGGGGAAGAGTTGAAGACAGAGGAGAGGAGGAAGTAGAGATGACAGAAGGGGGGGAGGGGAGGATGGGGAGACAGGGGAGCGACAAGAAGATAAAGAATGAAGAATCAAGTCGAAGGGGAGGAGGGGAGCGAAGAAGAGACGAAGAGAATGACAGAGAAGAGAAGAATAGAGAACGCATAAGACGAGAATAAGATGCGGGAGGAGGGGAGAAGAAGAGGGAGAGACAGAAGATAAGACTGATAGAATCACGCAGAGAAAAGAAATAGAAGAAAAGAAGGAAGCAATGGATAGACAAGCAGACGAGAAGAGACTAAGAAGACGAATAGAGAAGAAAGAAGCATAGGAAGAGGACGAAGGCACGACACAGCAGAAGAAGACGAATAGCAGATAGAAGCCTACGAAGATACGCACGACAGCCGCGAGAGCGCAATGAAACCATAGAAGAACTAAGACGAAGAGACTCAAGAAGCGATGACGCAGATCAGACAAGCAGAGCGCCGCTACACCCGCTAAGACAGCTCGATCGCTCCCCCACCTCCCACCTCCCTTTTCCTCCTCCTCCTCCCCACCTCCACCTCCTCCTTCTCCTACCACCTCCACCATCTCCCTCCTCCTCCACCTCCTCCTCCACCTCCTCCACCCTCCTCACTCTCCACCTCCTCCTTCTCGTCTCCTTCTCCTCACTCCTCAACCTCCTCCACCACTCCTCCACCTCTCCTCCACCTCCTCTTCTCCTCTCCTCTCCTCCCACCTCCTCCACCACCTCCTCCTCCTCCTCCTCCACCTCCTCCTCCTCCCTCCACCTCCTCCTCCTCCTCCTCCACTCCTCTCCTCCACCTCCTCACTCCTCCACCTCCTCCTCCACCTCCTCCTCCCTCACCTCTCTCCTCCACCTCCTCTCCACCTCTCTCCTCCACCTCCTCCTCCTCCTCCACCTCCTCCACCTCCTTTTCTTCTTTTTCTTCTTCCTCTTCTTCTCCCTTCCATCCTTCCTTTCTCT
>JAMYXO010001052.1:17500-33931 GCA_033310375.1 Conus canariensis
CACGTATTGAGGTGAAACTAAACAAATTGATTGATTCTATGGATGTCATGCACACACATAGCAAAGAACTTGATAAAAAATTCCAGTCACTGGAAACTTCTGTAGAAAAGAACTGCAATGAAATTAAGAAGAAAGTGTCGTCTCTGGAGGGAGCCATCAGAGAAAATAATGAAAGATTAGAAAGACTTGAAGTGGACCAAGAAGATCTTGCATCAAGAGTCTCGAGGTTGGAGGCGGAGATTGAGAGACAGGAACGCTATTCAAGACGATCAAACTTGCTGTTTTATGGACTGAAAGAAGAGGTAGGCGAATCTTTCGTTAACTGCGCTTCAAAAATAGTGAACATCCTTCAACGCTACTTTCCCCATAAGCAATGGTCAGACACAGACATTGAGCGAGCTCATCGCTTGGGTTCGTCAGTTCTCCAAAACGGCCGCCCTCGCCCGATAATTGTCAAGTTCCTGAGGTGGGGTGATGCAATGATTGTCATGAGGGACAAGGACAGTAAAGCCAGACTACGGATGAATGATGGGATCCGTGTCGTCACAGACCTGACCAGACAGCAGAGGGACACTATAGCGCATCACAGACAACAGGGAAAGAACGCCTTCTACGCCAAGGGTAAATTAATAGTGCAGGATTTCCGCCTGCCTCCTACCCAAGAAAAGGTGTCCAATGAAGATTCCCGTCGGTCTCCTCCACTTGCTCTGTACTCAGAGAAAGCAGCAAGCAGGCAGGAAAACCATCAGAGCACCATGACACCTTCATGTGAGCAGACCAGTCCAGAAGCAGGTGGTAGCAGGTACCTGGAAGCAGAGGGTCCTTACACAGATGCAACTGAAGACGATGAACAGCCCGAGTCCCCCCGTCTAGCCCTGCCCAGTGTATCTACGCCCAGCCAGCCCAGAGCCTCAGCTACACCCCGGGGCTTTGGACGAGGGTCTCCTCGTCATGGTTCTGAACCTACCTGTGGGGAAAAGGGTGAGGGTAAAGTGATGGGAACAATGTCGGGTGGGAGGGTGCGGGAAGGAAATGGAGGGAGGGGAAGAGGTAGAGAGAACAACAACAGCAAGAACTCTTCTCAAAGTTCACCCATAATGACAAGGACACGCACTGCGTCACAACAGAGCACCCTGCCTCGAGGTTGGAATGTGAGCAGATCAAAGACTATGCAAAATAATAGGAATAAGGACCAGAATGTCATGAACAGTGCCGATGACAAATGACGGGCAGGCCATGGCCCAGATAATAACGGTAACTGTGCTGAGAAGGGAGGTAATGATGCAAATTGTAGTACTAATTTTGCTATTAACCAGTTTGGTTGTGTGGATAAATGTGTGAATGATCACTTTTTGTCGTTTATCACTTATAATGTTGAAGGTTTGTTAACAACAGCAAATGAGATAGATTTTTCTTCGTTTATGAGTAAATATGATTTTGTTTTTTTAGTGGAAACTTTCATTGAATCAATTTCTGGCACGTTTGTTCAATCACATATTCCTTTCGTATCCCTGGTGTCAAAGTGTCGGACAGTATCCATGGTCGCCTTTCCGGTGGAGTTATAATGTTTGTTCGTAAAGAACTAGGTCAGTACATAGAACAAATTCATGTAGAATATGACAATGTAGTTGTGTTAAGACTATCTAAGAGACTTCTTGGAACTGCTAGCGATTGTGTTTTACTAGGAATGTATGTACCTCCAGAAAACTCACCTTATTATGAAGAAACTGACATATATAATGGTAATCTGCTGCTTGAGGCACTTCTACTAGAATTAATTAGAGATTATGGAGATATGCCAATTATCTTATGTGGCGATTTTAATTCTAGAACTGGTTCCATGAACACTAGCATTGCTGACCCGGTCGATGAAATATACGAAATGGGTATTGACCACGATGATTATCAATTTGACAATGAAACCAACAGATATTCCAATGACCAAGCTTTTAACGATTTTGGGAAACTGCTTATAAATGTGTGCCAAGAATTTCAGTTAATAATACTGAATGGTATGGAATCGTTACATTTTCCAGGGGGTTATACATACATATCACATACAGGTTGCAGTGTTGTTGACTATTTTATTGTTTCCCGTTGTTTACTGTCAAATGATGTAGGAACGTCTGCATACAGCCTCATGAAACAGCTCTCAGTTGCAGGGAAGGAAAAAACCAGAGCCCTGAAAGCAATGGCAGAAGCGGCAGAGAGGTGTTCAAGCTGGATCTGGTCAAGGAGGAACAAAAGTGAACTTCATAAGGCTTAATTTCCCTACAAATATCAGGTGTCCCTGTGGCTCAGTGGTTAAAGCGCGAGTCATTAAGTGGAAAATGAGCATGTCCAGAGGGTCATGGGTTCGAATCCCAGCCATGGCTCGTCCCAAGATGGGAAAAAAAAGGGGCAGCAGAGGGACATCCGGAGTCATGAACCGGGTGTGGCCCAACCCCCCTAGAGTGTCAGGAGATAAGGGCCGAAACACTTGCTTGAAGGGGGCTTCTCTTCTGAGGACTCTCTGCTGCCACGCTCTCCACGAGTTTCTTTCTACTGATGCATGGGTAAACCATTGACTTCCGGGAATAGGCCGGAGGACGTCCGGGAAAGACCGGAGGACACTGGGAAAGACCAGAACCAAGGGCTCTGTGGGCTGGCTCGCCACTTTGCCTTAAACATGTGGCTACTAAAAATAAAAGGAAAAGATGCTCCCAGGATTCACCGAAAGGGGGAGAGAATGATGAATCCATCGGTGCTCAACCAATCATGACTGCAAATCCCAAACGGACTATGAACATGGACCAAATGGAATATCCATGTGTCTGTGGAAAGCGTTTCGCTACCACCCGTGGCATGAAGATCCACAGAACAAAGATGGGATGTGTGAAGACTCATCTGAATGAGCAGCAGCGCACTGCATCAGCAGATAAGACGTCGGAAGACCAAGGCCAGGATTTAAACCACAGTGCCAAGGACATCCACGCTGTTGGTTCGGATGAGGAATTTGCACAGGCCCTCGATGCCAGGCGCCTGAAACTCAACTTGCCACGAGCAAACGAAACTGAAGATTGGGAGAAACTGGATGCAAAAATCGTCCAAAGACTCGATGCACTGATAGGGAAAAGCACCCTGGAACACAAACTAGCCACATATGGGGACATTGTGTATGCTCACATGTAGAGACGCCTATGGAGCAAAACTACCCAAAGAGAAAACACCTCCAAAGAAATCCAGACGCCAAGAAAAGATGGACAAGATCAGGGTCCAAAAGAAAAACCTCAAGATGCAAATGAAGACCGCACTGCCAGCTGAAAAACAAGGCTTGGAAAAACTGTGGAAAGACCTGAAAGAAAAACACAGTGCCCTCAGCAAAGCGGAATCTGCGAGGAAGAGGAAGAGCAAAAAGAAGAAGACACAAGAGCGCTTCTTCAGAGACCCCTTCCAGTTTGCCAGAACACTGTTTGAGCAGCCAAAATCTGGGACCCTAAGTGTGGACAAAGGAGTTCTTGAGCAGCATCTGAGGAAAACATACTCTGACCCACAGAGCAAAGCACCACTCGACATTCAAGGTCTGGTGTGGCCAACCAACCCTGAGGAACAGTTCAATGGCAAGCCTCCAACGTTGGCGGAAATCAAGAAGGTGGTCGACAAAGCCAGAGCCAAATCATCACCAGGGCCAAACGGAATACCTTACCAGCTTTACAAGAAATGTCCCAAGGTGCTGGAGTGGCTCCACAGGCTGCTGCGATCGGCTTGGAGAAACCAGAAGATCAGCGGCCAGTGGATGACGGCAGATGGTGTGTACATCCCCAAAGAGCAAAACTCAAGTGACATTAGCCAGTTCAGGCCAATATCACTACTGAACGTCGAAGGGAAAATCTTCTTCTCTGTCATGGCAGCAAGGCTGACCAAGTACCTGATGGAAAACAAGTACTTGGATGTGTCAGTCCAGAAAGGTGGCATCCCAGGCGTGGCGGGCTGTGTAGAACACGCCACAATGATCTGGGACGCAATCCAAAAAGCAAAAACAGAAAAGAGAGACCTGGACGTAGTGTGGCTTGATCTGGCAAACGCATATGGATCTGTGCCCCATGAGATGATACAGTTGGCTCTTGAGATGTACCATGTGCCAAAGAACATCCGCGACATGCTCAAGAAGTACTTCAGTGGCTTCTCAATGCGGTTCTCTACCAAGGAGTACACAACAGACTGGATCAACTTGGAAGTGGGTATTGCAATGGGCTGTGCAATTTCCCCAATACTGTTCGTGCTGGCAATGGAACTCATCTTGAAAGCAACAACAAACAACGCGAGACAAACAGACCTTGGCGATGGATACAAGATGCCTCCTCTCAAGGCCTTCATGGATGACACTACAGTGATTTCATCCAGAGAAGACGAGACACGTCATGTGCTGGAGAGGCTGGACGACATAGTTGCCTCATCCAGAATGAAGTTCAAGCCAAAGAAATCACGGAGTCTCTCACTGAGGAAAGGAAAAGTGGCCGGATCTGTGGTCTTCAGTGTTGCCAACCAGGCCATTCCAACAGTCACAGAAGAACCAGTCAAGAGCCTTGGAAGATGGTATGATGATACGCTGAAAGACACACAAAGAGCAAAAGAAACCAAGCAGATGGCGGAGGAAGGCTTGGAGACCATTGACCAGTGTGGGCTCCCTGGCAAATACAAGGTCTGGTGTCTGCAGTTCATGCTGATACCAAAGCTGCTATGGCCTCTGATGATATACGACATCTGCACCAGCATAGTGGAGGCAATGGAAGCCAAAATCAACAAGTTCACAAGGAAATGGCTTGGTGTCCCACCCTGTCTGACTGACATAGCGCTGTACTGTCGCCAAGCAAAGCTGAAACTACCCCTGAAATCCATCCTGGAGGAATACAAAGCAGGGAAGATCAGACTTCAAAGCATGCTGGAGGACTCAGGAGACAAGGTGGTAGAAGCAATTAAGCCCCAGCTGAAGACAGGCAGAAAATGGAAAGTTCAAGAGGCGATGGATTCTGCAAAAGAAAGTCTCAAGATCAGAGAAATAACAGGACACACACAGACCAACAGACAGGGACTGGGGGTGACCAAAACTGAATGGTGGTCAAAGGCCAAAGGAAAAGCCAAAAGAGACATGATGATTCAGGAGATGAGAAAAGAAGAAGACCAAAAAAGACTCCAAAAAGCAGTCCAGCAGAGCCAGCAAGGGCAATGGACAACGTGGGAGAATGCACTCCAAAGAAGTCTCACTTGGAATGACATTTGGCACATGGCCCCTCTCAGGATCAGCTTCATTCTCAGATCTGCATATGACCTTCTGCCCTCAAATGCAAACCTGGTGAAGTGGGGGAAAACAGACGATCCTGCATGCCCCCTCTGCCATGAAAAACAAACAGTGGAGCACGTCCTAAGCTCATGTAAAGTAGCCCTGGCTCAAGGAAGGTACACATGGAGGCACAACCAAGTGCTCAAAGAAATTGTACAAGTAGTCTGGGCTAGTACCAACGCCACAAAAGGGAAAATCAGGACTCCAAAAGCACCCGCAACATTCTTCACGGCAGGAGGCAGCAAATCATGGCCAAGAACAACAGTGCCACTCGAAACATGCAGGCAGAGTCTGCTGGACGGGGCAGATGACTGGGAGTGCACTGCAGACCTCCCAGAATGGAAGAGTCACCCAGAGATCATCAGCAAGAGTGGCATGAGACCAGACATAGTAGTCCACTCTAAGTCAACCAAGCAGCTGATCATGATCGAGCTCACGGTGCCATATGAGAACAGAATGGAGGCAGCTCAAATCTACAAGACTGAAAAGTATGCTGATCTGGCAAACAGCCTGAGGAGAGAAGGCTATCAGGTCAAAGTCCTCACTGCAGAAATTGGAGCTAGGGGGTTTGTAGGAACGTCTGCATACAGCCTCATGAAACAGCTCTCAGTTGCAGGGAAGGAAAAAACCAGAGCCCTGAAAGCAATGGCAGAAGCGGCAGAGAGGTGTTCAAGCTGGATCTGGTCAAGGAGGAACAAAAGTGAACTTCATAAGGCTTAATTTCCCTACAAATATCAGGTGTCCCTGTGGCTCAGTGGTTAAAGCGCGAGTCATTAAGTGGAAAATGAGCATGTCCAGAGGGTCATGGGTTCGAATCCCAGCCATGGCTCGTCCCAAGATGGGAAAAAAAAAGGGGCAGCAGAGGGACATCCGGAGTCATGAACCGGGTGTGGCCCAACCCCCCTAGAGTGTCAGGAGATAAGGGCCGAAACACTTGCTTGAAGGGGGCTTCTCTTCTGAGGACTCTCTGCTGCCACGCTCTCCACGAGTTTCTTTCTACTGTCAAAATGCAAAAAAATGAATATTTTGCCAATGACTGAATCAAAACATTTGCCTGTAGACCTCTACATGAATACTTCTTGTGGTGTTGCTTCCAGTAAAGTTGAATCAAAGTCCTTTTCAATAAGAAAATATAAATGGGATGAAGAGAAAAAGATAGAGTTTATAAATAGAATGAAATCAAATCATGTTAAAGATTTATTAGATATAGCAGCATCATTGATTGATGTTGACATTAATGGAGCACTTAATAAGTTTAATGAATGTTTCAATTATGCGGGTGAGTGTATGGAAAGATTAATCGTAATTAGAGGTGAAAAGCAGCAATCATGGTTCGATCAGGAATGTCGACAGCAAAGGAAATCGCTTAGACAAGATTTAAGGAAGATTTGTAACGCACGTTTGAGTAAAGATGATAATAGTATTTGCACGCAGCCAAGAAAAGATCTTGACAACGACAGGACTAAGTATTCACAAAAAAGAAGAGAATACAAGGAACTCCTAAGACACAAGAAAAAAGCACACAAAGAACAAATCATTGCTAATCTGCAAAACAATATAAAAGACCCAAAGAGATTTTGGGATACTGTCAGATCTGTTCGACCAAGGTCTAATGGTCAAAACTCAATTAGTACAGAAGAATGGTACAACCACTTCAAAGGAGTTTTTAATGATCCTGTCACTGATTCTGTCGATGACAACGAATTTGATGATGTACATGTACCCATTGATAGAAATTGTGATGAGCTAAATAGACACATCTGTACAGAAGAGGTCAAGATCGCGATCAACGCTCTAAAGAGTAACAAGGCAGCAGGGCCTGATGGTATAATAGGTGAATTTTTTAAGAACAGTTCAGAACAAATAATTCCATTTTTTGTTAAATTATTTAATTTTCTTTTTGATAATAGTCTCTTTCCTGATGAATGGTGTTTGTCGATCATACAGCCATTGCACAAAAAGGGAGATTTGAGTAACACTGATAACTATAGAGGCATATCACTGTTAAATATTGCTAGTAAACTCTATAGTTTTATTTTAAATAAACGAATTACAAAATAGATTGAGGATAATGATATCATTGGGGAAGAACAAGCAGGATTCAGGGAAAATCATAGCACATTCGATCACATATTTACACTTTATTCTTTGATTCAAAAACAGTTAGTAAGGCACAGAAAATTGTATGTTGCTTTTATTGATTTTCGCAAGGCCTTCGATTCGGTCAGTAGGGACAAACTGTGGACTATATTGTATAAGAACGGTTTCCATGGGAAGATTCTTTATGCTGTAAAAAGTATGTACAATGTCGTTAAAGCCAAAGTTCGTGCTGGGGGAGATATGACGGACACTTTTCTGTGTCCTAGAGGCTTAAAGCAAGGGGAGGTCTGCTCCCCTGTTCTTTTCTCACTCTTTATTAATGAGTTGACAAAGGACATTCTGAGATGTGGTAGGCATGGCGTTCAGTTATCTCCTGATCTTATTGAGTTGTTCATACTTTTATTTGCTGATGATGTCGTTTTGTTTTCTGATAGTGTTATAGGTCTTCAGAATCAGTTGAACGTGTTATTAAAAACAGCAAACCGACTGGATCTTATTGTCAACTTGGATAAATCAAATGTAGTTGTCTTTAGAAATGGTGGTTATCTGTCTTCATCTGAAAAGTGGTCTTTTGGAAACCAAGCATTACAAATTGTTAATATGTATAAATACCTTGGAATTTACCTTTCTACTAGACTTTCTTTTTCACATACTCTCAAAGACCTAGCAGTTAGAGCAAGAAAGGGTGTAGCAGCAATTATTAGAGTATTATGGTCTGTAGGTGAACATTCACCTGAAATATTTTATAAACTGTTTGACTCCCAAATACAGCCAATACTTACATATGGATCTGAAATTTGGGGATTAACTACTGATCAAGAACACATTGAAAAGGTTCATCTGTCGGCATTAAAACGTTTTATTGGTTTTAGTCCTAAATCACCTAGACAATTAATTTATGGAGAAACAGGTAGGTATCCTATATTTGTAAATACGTATATTAGATGCATAAAATTTTGGCTTAGATTAGTTAACTTGGATCAATATAGATACTCTAGAAAAGGTTATGAGATGTTATTATACTTACAATCGCAAAATTATGTCACTTGGGCGTGTAGAGTCAGAAATATTTTATACAGATATGGTTTTGGGATTGTGTGGGAAGCCCAGGGTGTGGGAAATGTTAATATTTTTATTTCAGAATTCAAACAAAGGCTTATTGATTCGTTTAGTCAGGAATGGCATGCTGCACTGGAAAACCATGATTTCTTCCAAATTTATTTGAGTCTTAATGATACTATATCTTGCAAAATGTATTTACGTCAAATCAATAATTTTCGTTTGCGAAGATGTCTCGCTAAATTCAGGATTGGTATGTCCCCCCTTAAACATAGTTATCTACAATTCAGAACGAATGTACAAAGTAATGAAAGGGATTGTCCTTTTTGTTCTAACATCATTGAAAATGAAACTCACTTTTTATTTGTATGCCCAAAATACAAGGAACTTAGAGACGAATTCATTCCTGCTAAGTATTCTAAAAATCCATCCCTATCCAAACTTACTTTACTGCTTGCATGTGAAAATCCTGTAACAATTAATAAGTTGTCTATGTATATATGTAAGTCACTTAGTTTACGAAAACAATGTACAGTTGATATGCGTATGAATGCATGATGAATGCTCTGACTATTTAGTACCTCCATTGTATGGGCCAGAGGCCTAACAATTAAAACATTTTGACTTTGACTTTGACTTTGACTCTCTCTCCTCCTCCTCCTCCTCCTCCTCCTCCTCCTTCTCTTCCTCTGCATCATTTCTGTGTCTGTCAATCTGTCTGTCTGTCTGTCTGTCTGTCTGTCTGTCTCTCTCTCTCTCTCTCTCTCTCTCTCTCTCTCTCTCCTTTTCATAATCTAGTTTATCTCTGTTCGTTCCATTTTATATAAGTCTGTATTCCCATGTAACTAATGTTTGTTTGTTTGTTTATTTTCTGTTTTATTTGTTTCTACCTTATAAAAACACTCTCTAATTTTCTGCATAGATCCTATTATCATTCATGCTGAATACCCGTTCATCTGATGTTTGTTTGTTTTTCTGTTCAATGTGGTTTTTTCTACCTTAAAAAAAACTACCTTTTGATTTCCTCCACTGATCCTATTAACAATAATGCTGAAACGTCCAGAGCAGCAGCGCCATGGTTCTGCACACAGTTTGAATGGTGCCATGCTAATTTCCTTCCTGCAGGAACAAAGAAAATATCATGAAATCTTCGAAAGCCAAAGCCAGATGACAAAATAGAGGAACATGCAAATGTGACAGGTCTGTGACGAAGCCAGTGATGTGGAAGGAGAAGCTCGGCCCAAACCTTTGCACAGGTGAATTGGGGGACTGGTAAAACGATTAAAGAAAACGTGTGGGATGAAGAAGGGGAGGGAAAGGGAGAGGCGAAACATGAAGGGACAGGATAAGGAGTAGATTGAGGAGGAGGAACAGGAGGAGGAGGAGCAGAAAGTTGAGGCGGAAGAAGACGAGGCGGGGGAAGAGGTGGAGGACGTACACGAGGAGGGGGGGAAGAGGAGAACGGGAACAAGGAGCAGATTTAGGTGAAGGAAAATGGGACGGGATGATGAGATGAATGGAGACAAGTAAAAGAGGAAGTGAAGAACAAGAAAGAGGAGACGGTTCAGTATGAGATGGAAAAGAAGGGGGAGAAGAACAGTAATAATGGAAAGTAAGAAAGAACAAGACAAAGAGAAAGGAGAGAGAAAAAAAGATCAGTAGAAGGAACAGAAAGAGGAAGAGGACGAAGAAGAAGGGATCGGCTTGGATGGAAGGGGTTCAGCAGATGGAACGGATGGAACGAAGTAGAAAGAGAATATATATATATATATATATATATATATTCAATTATAAACAAAGCTTGCTCCTCAGTCTTAGATTGAAGAAATAGGGGGAGATAAGCATTCATATCTGCAGTGGTAATAATTCTGCCTAACAGTATGTGCTTGAGTGGGTGAATGGGGAATAATAAATGCTTCTCAAAATGAGCCTTCAGCAAGCTTATAGTCTCCAAGGGGGAGACAATCTCCAATGGGGAGGAAACTCACTAACTATTATATCTCCTGGTCAGATACCGGTATTTCGAAACCTGATTGTTTCTCCTGGTAACGTGACTCCTCTGCCTTTTTGGTTTTAAGAAGAATACTATCCCAGAAAACGGCTGGTGTGCAATACTGTAGTATGTTTGTTGAGTTTTTCAAAAAACCAACCAAAGGCGCCACCTAAGAAGCAAAAGAAAATCATGAAAGAGCAAAACAAGCTACATTTTCTTGTGAAACGTAGAAAATATAAAAAGATAACCTCTTAAGACACAAGTGCTGAGGGCCAGTTCTTGGAATGAATCCGCAAGGGACTAAATTACAATAAACTAATAAATTCCAAGCATAAGTAACCGAGCACAATTCCAGCAAATTACAGAGCAGCTTGGTGTTGCAATGACTGCAAGAAATATTCAATTATAAAACAAAACTTGCTCCTATGTCTTAGATTGAAGAAATAGGGGGAGATAAGCATTCATATCTGCAGTGGTAGATAATTCTGCCTAACTAACAGTATGTGCTTGAGTGGGTGAATGGGGAATAATAAATGCTTCTCAAAATGAGCCTTCAGCAAGCTTATAGTCTCCAAGGGAGAGCCAATCTCCAATGGGGAGGAAACTCACTAACATATATCTCCTGGTCAGATACCGTATTTCGAAACCTGATTGTTTCTCCTCAGTGACAACGGAAAGTGGTAATTTGACTCATCTGCCTGTTTGGTTTTAAGCAGAATGTTATCCCAGAAAAAGGCTGGTGTGCAATAGCGTAGTATGTTTGTTGAGTTTTTCAAAAAACCAACCAAAGGCGCCACCTAAGAAGCAAAAGAAAATCATGAAAGAGCAAAACAAGCTACATTTTCTTGTGAAAAGTAGAAAGTGTAAAAAGATAACCTCTTAAGACACAAGTGCTGAGGGCCAGTTCTTGGAATGAATCTGCAAGGGACTAAATTACAATAAACTAATAAATTCCAAGGGTAAGTAACCGAGCACCATTCCAACAATTTGCAGAGCAGCTTGGTGTTGCAATGACTGCAAGAAATATTCAGTTATAAATAAAGCTTGCTCCTATGTCTTAGATTGAAGAAATAGGGGAGATAAGCATTGATATATATTCAGATTTTTTAAGAACTTTTTTATATTGTTCATAATAATCGCTCCTCAAGTTGAGCACTGTGGTCTGACAAAATCTGAAATGGAGAAAATCAACTTTAGGCAATCTACTAAAAACATACCATTTTCAAACCCACAAACTTACACTAAAAAACTGATAGAACAAACCGAGAAATTTGTGCGCAACATGAGATGGAAGGCGTTCTTCTTCCTAAACCCAAATGCAAAGAATGAAGACAAAAATACATATGGATTCAAATCATGGTGATCACCTCCGACAATAGATGAAATGAAACCTTTTGAAGACAAAATGAAGGGACTGATAGCCAATATTAAATTCAAAAAATCAAATAACAACTTTCAAACATCACTAGCAAATGATATAAAACAAATCCAAAATGATAAAAAGATATTCGTAAAGGCTGACAAAACGAGCAATTTTTACAAAATGGAACCAAACGAATACTCTCAACTCTTAAACAAAAACATCCAGAAAAACTACAAGAAAGCTGATAAAACTACACATAGCAACATCCGCAAAAAAGAAAAAGAGCTTGCACATCGCATGGAGTTAAGTGATAGGGTAGAGACAACAGCAACAAAGGAGGCCTTCATAACACTTAAAGACCACAAGCCTAACTTCCAAAACAACCCAACATGTAGACTAATAAACCCATCTAAATCCGAACTGGGCAAAATAAGCAAGAGAATTTTGGAAAAGGCTATAGAAGATATAAAATCAAACACCGAATACAACCTTTGGAAAAACAGCTATGAAGTCATACAATGGTTTAAGAAACTCAACAAACAGAGAAATACAATGTTCATTACATTTGACATAGTAGACTTCTATCCATCCATAGATGAAGAACTACTCAACAAAGCTTTGAAATTTGCCAACAAATACACAAATATAACAGAGTCAGAAATGGAGATTATTTTCCACACCAAAAAAACCTTACTCCATAGCAGAAATGAAACTTGGATTAAAAAAACGAGCAAAAACTCCACATTTGATGTAACCATGGGATCGTATGATGGTGCCGAAACATGTGAACTAGTCGGACTATTCATGCTATCCAACATCCAAAAACAACTTGGAAAACAGGCCGGTTTATACAGAGATGACGGCCTCGCTGCATTAAACAATAATCCAAGAACCATTGAAAACAAGAAAAAAGAATTATGTAAAATCTTTAAAAACCACAACTTAAAAATCACAATAGAAGCAAACAAAAAAGTAGTGAATTACCTAGACATAACATTAGACCTCAATGACCATGTGTACAAACCATACAAAAAACCCAATGACATACCAGTCTACGTAAACATCAAAAGCAACCACCCACCATCTATACTAAAAACAATACCCAATGGTATAAACAAGAGACTATCCAACCTGTCATGCAATGAAAACGCATTCAATGATGCAGCAACAGAATATCAAGAAGCATTACAAAAAAGTGGTTACAATTACAAACTACAATACAGTCCAGACAACAACACGAACAGAATTAAGAAAAATAGGAAAAGAAAGATCATATGGTACAACCCACCATACGATGGACAAGTAAAAACAAATGTAGGAAAAGAATTCTTTAAAATCTTGGCAACATCATTCCCAAAAGAACACAAACTGTCCAAAATATTCAACAAAAACACCATTAAACTGTCATACTCATGTATGCCCAACCTCAAAAACATGATTGATTCATCTAACAAAATGAAAAGCAACATAAAAGAGAAGGGTGCCGAAAGGACATCTTGCAACTGCACTAAAAAAGAACAGTGCCCCCTGAGCAATAAATGTCTTCACAGCAACATTGTATACCAAGCTACGGTAACATCAGAAAATGAAGAAGAAACATATGTAGGGATTACTGAAAACACTTTCAAAACCAGATACGCAAACCACAAACAGTCATTCAAAAATGAAAAATACAAAAATCAAACAGAGCTGAGCAAATACATCTGGAGACTCAAAGATAAAAAAAATAGACTACAACATATCATGGAAAATCATAAAAAGAGCAACACCATACAACAATATTTCAAAAAGATGCAATCTATGCTCCACAGAAAAATGGTTAATATTATGCAAACCACACTTAGCAACTCTGAACACAAAAGTAGAAATTGTAAACAATTGCAGGCACAAGTGGAAATCTTTGCTAGCACATTCCACCTGAACAGGCCCCAATAAGAACCACAGGCCGCACGTGCAGCAAATGAGATCCGCCTGCACACACAGAGTTGAAATCAAGTCCCGCACGCCATATAAGATCGTTGGCGTGCCCCAAAAGACATCCTGAAGATAGCAACGCTAGAAACAAGCTTGTAGATTTTACCACTTCATTTTAAAAATATTTTTTAACAGATGTTGCTCCCCAAGGGGTTGAGCACCTTCAGATTTTTTAAGAACTTTTTTATATTGTTCATAATAATCGCTCCTCAAGTTGAGCACTGTGGTCTGACAAAATCTGAAATGGAGAAAATCAACTTTAGGCAATCTACTAAAAACATACCATTTTCAAACCCACAAACTTACACTAAAAAACTGATAGAACAAACCGAGAAATTTGTGCGCAACATGAGATGGAAGGCGTTCTTCTTCCTAAACCCAAATGCAAAGAATGAAGACAAAAATACATATGGATTCAAATCATGGCGATCACCTCCGACAATAGATGAAATGAAACCTTTTGAAGACAAAATGAAGGGACTGATAGCCAATATTAAATTCAAAAAATCAAATAACAACTTTCAAACATCACTAGCAAATGATATAAAACAAATCCAAAATGATAAAAAGATATTCGTAAAGGCTGACAAAACGAGCAATTTTTACAAAATGGAACCAAACGAATACTCTCAACTCTTAAACAAAAACATCCAGAAAAACTACAAGAAAGCTGATAAAACTACACATAGCAACATCCGCAAAAAAGAAAAAGAGCTTGCACATCGCATGGAGTTAAGTGATAGGGTAGAGACAACAGCAACAAAGGAGGCCTTCATAACACTTAAAGACCACAAGCCTAACTTCCAAAACAACCCAACATGTAGACTAATAAACCCATCTAAATCCGAACTGGGCAAAATAAGCAAGAGAATTTTGGAAAAGGCTATAGAAGATATAAAATCAAACACCGAATACAACCTTTGGAAAAACAGCTATGAAGTCATACAATGGTTTAAGAAACTCAACAAACAGAGAAATACAATGTTCATTACATTTGACATAGTAGACTTCTATCCATCCATAGATGAAGAACTACTCAACAAAGCTTTGAAATTTGCCAACAAATACACAAATATAACAGAGTCAGAAATGGAGATTATTTTCCACACCAAAAAAACCTTACTCCATAGCAGAAATGAAACTTGGATTAAAAAAACGAGCAAAAACTCCACATTTGATGTAACCATGGGATCGTATGATGGTGCCGAAACATGTGAACTAGTCGGACTATTCATGCTATCCAACATCCAAAAACAACTTGGAAAACAGGCCGGTTTATACAGAGATGACGGCCTCGCTGCATTAAACAATAATCCAAGAACCATTGAAAACAAGAAAAAAGAATTATGTAAAATCTTTAAAAACCACAACTTAAAAATCACAATAGAAGCAAACAAAAAAGTAGTGAATTACCTAGACATAACATTAGACCTCAATGACCATGTGTACAAACCATACAAAAAACCCAATGACATACCAGTCTACGTAAACATCAAAAGCAACCACCCACCATCTATACTAAAAACAATACCCAATGGTATAAACAAGAGACTATCCAACCTGTCATGCAATGAAAACGCATTCAATGATGCAGCAACAGAATATCAAGAAGCATTACAAAAAAGTGGTTACAATTACAAACTACAATACAGTCCAGACAACAACACGAACAGAATTAAGAAAAATAGGAAAAGAAAGATCATATGGTACAACCCACCATACGATGGACAAGTAAAAACAAATGTAGGAAAAGAATTCTTTAAAATCTTGGCAACATCATTCCCAAAAGAACACAAACTGTCCAAAATATTCAACAAAAACATCATACTCATGTATGCCCAACCTCAAAAACATGATTGATTCATCTAACAAAATGAAAAGCAACATAAAAGAGAAGGGTGCCGAAAGGACATCTTGCAACTGCACTAAAAAAGAACAGTGCCCCCTGAGCAATAAATGTCTTCACAGCAACATTGTATACCAAGCTACGGTAACATCAGAAAATGAAGAAGAAACATATGTAGGGATTACTGAAAACACTTAAAAACCAATACGCAAACCACAAACGCCATTCAAAAATAAAAAATAAAAAAATAAAAACAGAGCTGAGCAAATACATCGGGAACTCAAAAAAAAAAAAATAGACTACAACATATCAGGAAAACATAAAAAGAGCAACACCATACAACAATTTTTTCAAAAAGATGCAATCCCATGGGTCCACAGAAAAATGGGTTTAAAATTTTTTTCAAACCACACTTAGCAACTCGAACACAAAATAAAATTTTAAACAATTGCAGGAAAAAGTTTGGGAAAACTTTCTAGCACATTCCACCTAACAGGCCCCAATAAGAACCAAAAGGCCGCACGGGCACAAATGAGATCCGCCTCCCCACACAGAGTTGGGAAAACAAGTCCCCCACGCCTTTTAAAAAATCGTTTGGGGTCCCCCAAAAAACATCCTGAAGATAGCAACGCCCAGAAACAAGCTTGAGATTTTCCACTTCATTTTAAAAATTTTTTTAAAAAAGTTGGGTCCCCAAGGGTTGAGCACCTTTGATTTTTTAAGAAATTTTTATTTTGTTCTATATAAAATTTTAAAATAATATAGTAAAATATATA